>JAPEVC010000363.1:0-22983 GCA_027946555.1 Gnomoniopsis sp. IMI 355080 | reverse complement strand
GGAACTATCGACGTTGACGTTGACGATGCTGATATTGATGTAGTCGTTGTCGATAGAGATGCCTGGTCTAGGCGTAGATCATTAGCACCACAGTTCTATTGATTCAGTCGCGACATGAAACGCCATCGATAGAGTCGTTTTGGCAGACAAGGGTGTTCTTCGCGCTGAGAGAAGGCCTTGGCAATCGTCGAACAGGAATTGTAGGCTACGACGTATGATGGCGCCCCGGGCCTTGCGCGTGAAGACCTCGCGATGTTCAATGGGAGGTAGCCTTACTAAACACCTGCACGTTCTTGAATTCCTTACCTTTGCCCTTTCCTTTCCCCGGATCCTTCCCGACTTGACGTCGGTTTATCTCTCTCAACGTTGTCGTCGAGTCTTCCTCATCTTCCTGGTCCTCATTTTGTCCCACTTCCACCTGCTGCTGCTGCTGACGTTCCCCCAACGCAGCAGCATCAGTAGGCGAAGACTTCAATAATGTCGGCACGTCATCGTCGCCAGCGACAACAACGCCGAGCCGCTGAGCGATGCTCGACGGCCTCAAGCGGCGCCGCTTGTGGACGCCACGAGCCTCCCGGCTGCCTCGTCCCAGTAGACCCATCATTGCGGGTTTTAATTCTCCGGCGAGAGCTTGCAGGAATCTGCGTGCATAAGACGACGAACGAGTTTGGAAAATAATAATTACATTATGATATCGTGGAGAAGCCAGGGAGTTGAGCTAGACCGTTGGTCGGTCCATATATATCTCAACAAGTACGGTCCGATATTGAGAGTAATTGTTGTAAGTAGATCAACTATCAACGTCTATATTCGCTCTTGGATATTGTGATCCGTACTTTGTGCCGGTCTGAATTCCATCAGTTTCAATTGATAGGACGACACAGCCGATGGTCTCTCTGATCTCGAGTGTGGCCGGCAAAGATCATCAGACCTCAGACGTTCCACGTTGCTTGGCCTGGTAATCCACACAACCTTGTACTCAAGGCTTGAACGCTGTCAGACTGTGGGGGCCTTCTGTTTTACTGTGGCCGTCCATTGAGGCGTAGTTACATCCAAGCTCCAAACGGCCGACGGCGCGTAGTATCCGAAACATGTAGCAGGGATGAGGCTGGGCAGCTTGATTGTTTCGGGCAAGATCGTGGCACACACCTGCAGGCTTAAATTCTTATTTTGCTTTCCGGGTTGGCGTGCCACTGATGGGAGACTGGGGTTGGAAAAGGGAAATGTGGAAAGCTTCCTTGTAGGTGCGACATTAGCCTGACGTTCGAACAACACGGGCTTGGAACAGCTTCAGGACCAAAGACATTCATCGGACACAGCGAACACCATGCCAAGATAAACTTTATAAAGATTACGGTAGAGCCCAATTCAAATTGCATTGGTCTCCTGAGTGACGGTCGGAGCAAGGCTCAATATTGATGGCCGAGTCCCGACTCCCGAGCACCTGGACAGGGCCGTCTGTCGAGGCCTGATGGGACTGCTTTCCCTTACACAACCAACTACCTACCTAATTAAGAGCTAACTCCCACTTTTTCATCAAACGATGACAGGAATCCGCGATCTGACCTGTTAATGGAGACGGCCTGAGCGCATGTGGGCTCGTGAAACGGGGTAAGAAGGGCGGAGCTGATCCCGACCGGCGATTTCTGCGAGGTCCATTAAAAGTGAAAGGATACCCAAGCCATTGGGCTATACAGCTTCTTCTCACCATGGTTTGGACGCAGTATAAACTTCTACCCAATAGAACCCTCTTCAACCCAAGTTCAGCTAACGACCAGTTTATCTGTGACAGGCTATCGCGGAGGGGCATGGCTCTACTACCGCTCTAGTTGGTGGCCTTCCTTCCGACGGGCAGCCGCCAGCCAGAGATACGGGCAAAGCTAAGTGATATTTTAAGTGCCGTGTCGTGTATGTGACAGTTCTCTTCGCTCTTGAATTCAGACGAGACGTCCAGTGGCCCCGATCTCAGCTAGCAAGGAGGGGCGGGGCAACACGGACGTGGAATCGGACCCTCGCCATTTGAAAGACGTAAATTGACCTCAGACTAGCTTGTTGAACACCTGGACCTTCTGCGCAGTTCATTGCACAGACCTCAGACTTTGTTCTGGCCACTGTCGGGAGGTAACCCAAGCCAATTCTACAACGTGGCTGTTGAGATCGGTGTCCTGTGGGAGGTTAGCTGTGGTAAACTCGTAATCAAAGTGCAATGCCCAGGTGTCAAGCATTCGTCCCAAGACCGGACGAAAGCTATTCGGAACTTACCGCACGGAATTCCATCATCCCGTGGCAACTTGAGTGTTTTTTACCCTCAATGCATCTTCCTGTGCGCACGTGCTTGTTAGAGGAAGAGAGTGCAATTGAGGCATAGAGATGCGAAGTTTGGTGGAGTCTGAACAACTCGTGGGCGAGGCCCTTGGATGGTCATCAGATACCATGGAAGATGCACAGGTGCGCCTAATCTTCATCGGTGAAGAACACTAACCAATTCATCATTGGAACGGAATTGTAGGGATTGAATTGCCAAGCAGTTCTTCCGAGGCGTGGCTGTTTTGAACCGTGCAGCGGAGATATCTTGGCCTACCTTAGGTTTGACAGATGCCGATGATCGGAGAAAAGAATGAAAACAGAGTGTAATAAAGCTTGAAACGGACAATCTTGAGAAACACTTGTTCACCGTAGGTTGCGGCTAGTAGAAGCTTATAATTTGTAGACTGCAGGTGGAAGGTTAAGAACGAATGTGCCTATGTTAGCTCCCCTACGTTTTAATTTCCAAGTTGAGAGGGAGGCTATATTACCTGTGACGCAATTCGCGCTACAACTTTCGTACTTGGCCATATCTGCTGTGCCGCACTGGCAGCCTTACAGGTCCTAAGAAGTACCTAGTTGGCGAGCCTCGTGATGCCTTTCCCAACTGCCGGATAGTGATTAGCCAGTCGCGTGGACTGTGGCTGATGGCTGAGGGAGCAGTGCCATGATGGTAAGCTAGATGCCTTTACGTGTTCTTGGACTATCCCGCTTTTCAGTATCCCTAGTCAACTACAGCTGGTAGGTAACAGGTATGTAATACTTTTATCCCCAATCTGCTTTACATTGTTATACCGGGCTACACCCAAGATTAGCATGATGTCCTAGCCCCGGGTGCTGAAATGGAGATTTTTTTTGTGTAATTAATGCCTGAGGCAGCCACAGGGCAGCGTTCACAGATGTGTGCACCTATGTGGTAATTGGTGTTAGGAAGGTTATTGAGACTAGTGCTGAAGCCGTACTGGTTAATAATGTGGGGATGCTGACCAGTATAAGCGACCAGTCCCAACGGGAAGCCGAAGAGCAACGACTGCCTAGGAGGCAGCCAAGCCCCGCCCAGTTGAGATGTTCCTCTCAGTAATCCAAGCCCATCATTCTCCGTTTAGTCTTCGCACAGTCTCATCAATCAAACAGATTCTCTCTACATCAACCACTAATTAACCTAGACCCTCAACAATGGGTATGACAACCATCTTACGCGGCTTCAAGGTCCCGCTCCCGATACTCAACGCCTTCTTGCTCGCCAACAACATCAACGAGTCTGAGGTGCTGTGTCGTGGTATCCCACCCTTCTACGACTATGATAGCGTCGACAACGTAACCACGCTCCTACGCAACAAGGTCGGCGACGGAGATACCAAAACCCGCATCTTTGTCCCATCGCGTATGGGCTTTCACTTTGCATCCTCCGCCTATATCGCTTACGACTGGACGGTAGTCTTTGCGCAGCGCAGGCTGAGCCCCACGGAGCTTGATGATAGCCCGCCTCCTGGTTTCGAGGAGCTGCGGAAGGAAGTCTTGTCGTACGCTTCCGACGGGAACGAGTCTCTCGCCGACAATGCGAGATACCAGAATGCCGTCTTTGTCGTAATCACAGACGAGCGGGTATATAACCCGCCTGAAATTCGGCAGCGAGTAAATGTACGTAACTGGGACTTTTAAGAGCCCCTTCCTGGAGACTCAGCCTGTTCTTTTCACTCAAAGCCCCCTTCCGTCTATAGAGCCTTTTCCCAATCCACTGACTCGTTGGGTTCGGTATTTTATAGGATGATCGCAAGCTACCGGAGAATGCATGAGAGTTAGCAGCCCTGTGACCGAGGTTACGATAGAAATTGGCTGAGATCCCGGCCTCACAAGGAAGTCAGCCAGGTGTCGAGAGGAAAAGGGAGGGAGCCCGGGGGGGGGGGAAGGAGCTGAACCCTTTTTTCACCCATAGATGCCGCCATTCATGTCGAGATCGACTAGCCCAGAAGAAGCTTAAAGTGATTCATTTCGCACTTTCACGTTCTTAGGTTGAGGACCAGTGTATTGGGCATGTTGGTTTGAATACATTATGACCTCCAAGCCCAGTTCCAAGGTTGTAAGGGAGGCTGTGACATGAGATGAGCGTTGTGTTGATGGTCTTTCCTTTTGTACTCTATTTTCCTACGCACTTCTCCTCGAAATCCGAGCTACATTTTACCTTGCCCAGAAACTAGAATGGTCATATTTCTGGTTTAAACAATGCTTTCACATGCGGTTAGGTACATTGGGTATGTACTGGTGTAGACGGGATGGTCTCAGGTGCAGTGAGCCAGTTTGCAACCCGGTACGCAGAAACAATCAACTTCGATAAGTGAGGGTGGACAAGCGACTTACACATACAGATCAATAGCATCACTTAATCCTCATGCAAAAGTTGGCACCTCATCTTCATAAGGGACCGAGTGGCCTCGCAGTTGATGGGCTCATTGTGTTGTGTGGCTCCGCCGTGACCAGCAAAGGCAAAATTCATGAGCATCGCATACATATTGAGACGTCGTCGAACCCTAGTATACGGAATACTGCCTATACACATACGCTGTACGGTGGATACAAAGATGACTATCCCTGAAATCCACCATTTCGGCTGTTCCGGACTGGGCGGATCTGATGCATGCCACGAGGTAGCTGATTGACTTGGCAGTGGAGACCAGACCATTGCTATGCGCTCTGTCTTTTCTTTTCCTCTTTCTTGTTATCGAAAATAGAGAAGGACGCAAGAAAGACATTAGACGGACTTCCACAGTCAGGTTCGTGCCGTGCGACAAGGCGGGCGGGTAATCAAACGCGGCATCGAAGGCCATTGGCTGATGTTTTTAGGTGAATTGCCTCTTTGGACGAGGCACGTATAGCCACTCAGCAACATCAAGGCAACCTATGCTTGATCAATTCGTGGCGTAGGCTACCTTCTGACATTCAAGTCTCTGTTTCAGAAGTCGATAGACGCCAGAGTCGATCAAATCAGCATCGACATGGCACTAAAACAGGAGACATCGGACATATCTTGGTACTGTGTATGTATGCCTTACCGCCCCAACTCCGAAAACAATAAGCGCCAGTTGCCGCCATAAATCAGGAATCGCGAAACAAAAAAACACAGACAGAAAGCAGAGAGACAACACTAGTAGGCCGAGCTGCATGGGTGGCAATCTGCAAGGCACGTGTAGGTGCATACGCTACCCCACTAGTAGCTAGGTACCTCAGGTAGGTACATACACACACTGTTACAGGGCCGTGGGTAGGTGAGTACAGCACTGGACAGCGCAAGACAGGCTGAGAACAGGGCGGACCACGGCGTCGCAGTTGCCAGCGCATGCGCGCGGGCTGATCCCTGTAGCTGATCAGCGGTTGGTTGTGGAGAGCCGCGTAAATTGGGCTTGAGCAGGGGCTGGTGGAGCCTATCGTGGCCCGTGCGCTACGCCGAAAGCAGTCGAAGTAAACAAACATTGCAGGGGGGTCGGGAGGGGATTTGTATTGGCGCCTGTCTCTTCAACGCGCCTGTTGCACGAAAAGGACCAGTTGTGTGTGCGTGTGTTTTTTTTTTCTTTTTCTTTTTCTTTTTCACTTTCATGTTTTTTTTTCTTCCTTTTTCCCTCCTCTTCTGTTGCATTTTATAACCATGGTATATACATAGTATTCCGTACCTCCCAATTGCCCCCATATTCTGGAAATACAGGGAGAAGAAGCAACTGGGATCCTCCCCCTCCAACTCCACATCCTCATCCACTCTTCCACGATAGTAACCGGGTAACGGGGACATACTACTACTGTCACTGTGAGGCATATCATATCACATCCCACATATTCATATTCACCACAATGATGGAGGATCTCCCGCTCGCTTTACGGCGAACTCGTCGGAGCATTGCTACTCCCACCTATTCTTCGAACCACAATCAGCCCACTGCTCCACAGACGCCCTCCCGCAGCGCAACGAACAACAGGCGAGTGCGCTTCTCCTCCTCGGACACCAAGAAGAACAAAAACAACAACAACACCGGTCTCACGCCTTTTCTGCGCCGGACAACTCTCACTCCAGGTCTCAGCAGCACAAAATCCCGGCCATCCTCTGGTCCAGCAGCCACCGACGTCTTCAATCCCTACCGCGACACAGGCTACAATGGCCAAGTCACCTTCACCCCACTGCGCCAGGTCCTCGACGGCCGCGTCAAGCGACGTATCAGGCGCAATGGCCTCAGCGAGGAGATGCACGTCATCAGTGCCGACAAGAAGCGCCGGTCCCAGCGCACCATTGCCGAGATGGACGCCTTGCGCGCGGAGCTTGCTGCCAAGGATGCCGAGATCCGGCGCTTATCTGGCGACACGGAGGTCGGAGACGAGGAGTACGAGCACGACAAGGAGAAGGAGGGCGTCGATGAGTTGAAGCGGGAAGTTGAGAGATTGCGGCGCAATCTGAATCGCCCTGCGCCGGCGCTTGTGAGGGCGAGTAGTGTCGACAGTGATGCGACCGAGATCGACTGGAGCAGGTCAACCGAGGGCGAGCAGGTCTCGGGTGACTGCTTGCAGATGGATGTCGACTTTGACGACAACGAGACGGTCGATGAAGAAGAAGACCATGTCTTTAGCGACGAGACGATGGCCCAGCTCGCCTGCAGCACACCCTCTCGTCGAGCAACACATCCCAGGCACTCGTTCCCAACACCGCCGTCCACCAGTCCTCGGTTTCGTCTCCGGTCACCAGTCTTCACCGCCCCCATCACACCAACCTCCCACGCCAGCGTACAAACCCACCTACCTGACCCGGACAAGCAAGACCTGGAAGACGAGCTCGCCTCCCTGAACCTCGAAGTCGAGAAGCTCACCCACACCCTCTCCACCTACGAATCCCTCACCACGCGTCTCTCCTCCAAACTCGCCCCCTTTAGCCCCGCCCCGCCAAGCTCCGCCGCCGAAGCAATTCAGCGCGCACGCTTGACACCCGCCTTTTTACAAACCGAAGCACGACTCAGCACCCTCCTCACCACACTCACGGACCGCACCACCGCGCTGACCACCCTCCACACCTCCCTGTCCGGGCTCGGCTTTCCCGGTACCGCTCCCAACGACATCATCACCGCTCTCCGCAGCGCTTTCCGCGCCGCCCGTCTCGAGCTCGAATATCTCGAGCCCGGCGAGAGCGCTTTGCCGCTCACGGCTGCCGGCGCCGAGGTGCTCGACCTGCTGCTCACGCGCTTGCGCGAACTGGCGCGCCAGAACCTCGAAAAGGACGACGTCATTGACGAGTACTCCGAGGCCGAGGCGTCGTTGCGCACGCAGCTTACCGCGCGCGTCGAGGCCATGGATGCGATGCGGGTCGAGATTGGCGCGCTGAAGGATAAAGTCAAGTTGCGCAACATGCGCATCAGGGAGCTTGAAACGGGAATGGAGAAGCTGCGTGCGAGCGTCAAAGGGTATACGAGGGACATTGCGGAGCTGGAAAAGCTGGCGCAGCGATTGGAGGGGGAGTTGGATGAGGCGCGCAAGACGGTGGGAAGGGATGCGGAGGAAGGGCTGATGGCGGAGGAAGGGTGGTTGGGTGCGATGAAGCGGAAGGATACGACGGCGGTGCTGTTGGAGGGTCGATTGGCGCATGCGTTGAAGCAGGTGGCTGAGCTGAAGGCGCAAGTTGTGCAATTGGAGCAGGATGCGGCTGTCACACAACAGCAGCAGCAGCAGCATGAGCAACAGAATAATGACGAAGGAGTAGTTGCAGCAGCAACGACGCTCACCGAGAGCAAGGAGGCACAGGAGGAGAATGGCAAGATGGCAGAGCTGCGTGCCGAGGTGGAGGAGGTGAGCGAGGCGCTGCGACAGGCGCGGGAGACGGTGGCTACGCTGCAAGGGGAGAATGGCGTGCTGGAGGAGGAGAGAGCGCGAGCAAGGACTGTGTTTGAGACGATGCGCGGAGAGATGGAGAGGGCCGTGCGGATGGGTGTTCGGTTGATGGCTACGCCGCCGCCTAATTCGCCGGTGGAGAAGTGAATGAAAGGATTTGACAGATAGAGGTATGCAAACTGCCTCGGCTACTTGTCTACCTATCTTTTTCTTTTCTAGATATGCAGCATTGGTTTGTTTTCTTTGTTTGGTTATACAAGGCGTTTAGGGGGGGTGGGTTTGGAGTTGGGCATATATGTTTTGGCGCAGCGGGCTGGGGTGCATTCGTTTATAGCAACAGAGACAATCCGTCCAATGTCATTCATTGCATTTCATTTCTAGGGTGGTGTGTTGTTTATTGTGAGGTTTCAGCGTTTGGAAAACAATTTCTCGAGTGTGTGAAATCGTGCATTGGTGCGGATACCTAGGTAGATGCACTGCAGGCGGTCATGTTGTCGGTTCTAGTCACTTCTCTTTTATGTTTGGGCAACAGGGAGACTTTCCCGGCGCAAAGATCATTGTTTGGGGTGTTCTAGTAAAGTCTGAGAAAAGTCTTACAACGAGATAGTGATAATTTGGAGACTGTATGTGATGGCATGTATGGTGACTATGGTGACTATGCCGGTATATACGGTTGACACACACTACAGAGTCATACTTTACCATACCAGTACTAAATCAATGACGATATTGTGACTTTCAATCAGTGATCCTCTCAAGACAAATGATTTGCTTGTTGTGCTTTCCGCCGTCTCTTTTCTCATCCCAAGAGACGATTTTTGGACTTGCCTCGGTGCCAACTTTAGAAGGTCCACAATCCTCATCTCGTATACTTGCCGCTCAAGACAACGTTCCATTACTAGTGTAGTGGAATGTTTGTGAGAATGAGTACATGGTCACGCCAGGGACCACTTACATCATTATTCCCAGAACGAGACCGAACCACGAGCCGTGGTGGGTTGTATACGAGAGCGACAGCCCGTCTCTCTCTCTTCGCTCCGAACCTAAGAGTTGGTTGATGTTGTGATAGGTGCGGCTCTGTTCTAGGTCCGCACTACCAAGCCTTAGCGCGCGCGGGGCGTTGCCGCTGTCAAAAACAACCTTAAAATTTTCAAAAAGAAACGAAACATGTCATGTGACATATCGTCATCCACTTAGCAAAAACAAAGGGAAAATAGCACTGAGCGCTTGATGAGTTTACCGACGGGGAAATGGGACCGAATCCGCGACCGCTCTCAGAGTGAACCGGATGTTGCGGGAATAGTTGGGAGGGGAGAGGCTGGTGGAAAGCCCAACGGGCTCGTAAAGAACGCTTGGCAACCTGTCAGTTCTGGGGCTGAGATCGACAGCGTGACCTCACTCACGAGCCCAGCGGGTCTGCTAGTGAGTTGAACGATGTTGATTCGCTAAACAATTGTTTTGGGGGTTCGGCATCATCCGAGAGCTGAGAACACGGTCCTTTGGCCTGAATACCGGAGCTGTTATGTGTGCTGAGCCCATGCCATAGCGTAGAGGCCGGTTCATTGTTTATTACGGGTTTTTTCTGGTCTTGGCCGACGACACTGGTCAGTCTAAGAGCGGACTAGGCAGGAAAAAGACTAATCAAGACGTTGCAATAAGCTTCTGCCGACTCAGCTCTTCTTCTTTCCCACGACAATTCGGAAACTTGTGACGTGGCGATATAATGGGGGAAAAAGACAGAGCTATCACGAACTGTGAATTACCTAAGGAACGATGAAGTATACATTCGCCACTGTTGGTTGGTAAAGTATGATACGGACATCCAAGCGAGCCCGATCAACGAGCTAGGACCCGACGTGACATCGCTTCTATAAGTATCTGCAATTGCCTCCTCTTTTCGACTTCATTCCCCAATCACATAATTCAATCGTCACTTCTACTCACCCAAGTACCTATAAGAACAAATCTAGCCTATACCATATAACCCCACGCATCAACGACAAAAGCCCATCACCAATTCAAGCACAATGAGATTCTTCACCGCCGCCACCGCCGCCACCGCCGCCCTCCTGAGCGCCTCTGCTCTGGCCGCTCCCACCGCATGCACGCCCGATACGAGCAGCGACGATAGCGAGACCGTATACGACATCAACGGCTTCACCACACGCAAGTACGACGGCACCAACATCGCCACGCTCTTCTTCAACATTACCGCCACCAACGGCGGCACACTCGACTTCGAGTGCGTGCCCTACGACACCGTCACGAAGGCGGCAACGCAGGAGTTTAAGAGTGGGAGTGTCTATTTCTGCGGCGAGAACTCATTGTTCAGTTTCATCTATGATGTGCCGAGCACAGTGTTGTATTTGTGGCAGGAGATTACTACAGAGTAAGTTGTTTCGTCCATTTCCCAAAAAGAACAAAACGATGTCGTTTGCGGTTTCTGGAGCGTGGTTGAGTTAACTATTTTATACAGCAACACCATCGGAGGTAACGTCAAGACTGGTGATCCTATTTGCCGAGCTGGTGGGTCCAGCACGACTGACCTGATTTGCACGGTCCCTGACATCGTCGAGCTCAATGTTACTCTGAGCGAGTTGTAAAGGGTGAAGCGGATGCATAGGGTGATCGGGCAATGAAAGATACTTTCCTTAATCATAGCATTAGCAGGTAAACTGCATTCATTAGACGGAGAACATTGGGGCATTGGGACATACTTTCCTTAATCATAGCAAGTCAACTGCATTTCTTAGATCTTAATGTTCAATAGAATCATTCCGCATATATCCCTCCTGCACGTGTAATATCCCGGTGTCACGAGAGGATAGATCATAATCAAGCTGCGTTTATTCACATTGCCAATGATGGTGTCGCCTTGTACTGACCTCAAATCATCAAAGCTGCAGTCCTCCTGTCTTGCCTACGAGTATCAGAAGACAAATAGCACCAATGTGTGATCCTGGTTGGACAAGGCCTCAAAATACCAACACGCTGGAACTCTCGAGGCTATAGCTCCAGCCCGAGGGTGGAGTGCACACCCACTTTTATTGTCCGCCAATGGTTTTACACCATTCGGAGATGAATATCCACTTGCAACATACATCCACAGACAAGGCTATGACCCATATAGCTTGTCTGAGTTATCGATCGGTCATTCGGGGACGTTTGATGACCGTGAAAGTTGCAGGGGTGGAGCTTAACAACTTGCAACACCTCCAGATGCATCGGCAAATGCGAGGGCTACACCTCGAAGAGCGGGCTTGGCTGCGGGCTGAATGCTGGTTTTGATCCAAGTGTTGGAAATTTCATCAAAACAGCGGCAAGCACTTGATTCGTTGAGTGTCTGTCTAGTACAAAAGCGCAGCGCATGGCTTTTAGTATATACGTTGATCCAGGAACCCCGACTTACACGGGTCATCCTACTTGGTATTGGCAAAAAACGTCTCGGTTTAGTCTTTTGATATTCGGCGGATTTACGGACTTACCAAGCTGACTTTGTTTTCAAAAGTGCGCCCTGCATCAGCAAAGAAATCGGACGGAATAAACTTCTCCACAAACACATACATTGGGGCCACCTCCAAATCCGCGGTAACTCCTCCGGATTCATGTGACGGCACCTTCCATTAGAATAGACGCCTCAAGCCTCGGCAATTTCCCAGACTTTCTTCATAAATGGACTCGTATGTGTAATGACTGCAAACATACACGTCTCCAACTTGCTGCTTAAACAATCATCATGGGGTCCGTCACCGATCACCAAATCGCCGTCGACGTCCCCGTCCTCATCGTTGGCGGCGGGCCGACAGGACTACTTGCAGCCTATCTACTTTCCAAATTTGGAGGTACGCGCACCAAAAAGCTCGGACTCGGCGTCCTAGATACCCTGCTTACTATTCGCAGTCAAGTCCCTCATTGTCGAAAAATATCCACAGCGACTGGCTGCGCCCAAAGCGCATGCCCTCTGTCCTAGAACGTTGGAGATATGCCGCCAGTTCGGACTGGACACAGCAGCGCTGCGACGGCTAGGAACCTGCCGGGACGACGCATACTGGGTAAACTTTCTCACGAATTTGAGCGGAGAGCAAATTGGCGTGTTGCCATATGAGCGGATGGACCCTGCGGTTTTGGACGATACTCCAGAGGTAAGCGTTATTTACGTCTGGGGAGTCCATGTATAGGATGTTGATAACGTGATTTGCGGTGACAGATGATTCACAACATCCCACAGCCCGACTTCGAGGCTTTTGTTGCGGATCATCTCCAAGACGATCCGAATGTTGAAATCAGAAAGGCCGTCGGATTTGTCTCATGTGAACAGGTATGTCCTTCAGCAATGACATCACACGCCGGTATTGCTGATAAACCGCAAAAACTCTAGTTCGAAGACAAGGTCGTCACGACGGTGGAGGAGAGGGGCACCAAAACAACATACAAGATCCGCTCGAGGCACGTCATTGCTTGTGACGGCGCCAAAAGCCAGGTGCGAAAATCTCTCGGCATTAAAAGCGAGGGCGAAGATAGCTGTAGGACTGAATTTTCTCACCTCTATCACGTATATTATTCTGAAACGAGTCCTCTGCTGACTTGCTCATTTTAGATGAGACCATGATGACTATTCATTTCAACGCGGACCTCCGCCCTGTGGTGGGGAAAAGAGTCGGCATGTTGCACTGGATCACGGACCCCGGATGCTCTGGATTCATAATCGCGTACGACCTGTCTGGAAACCAGGTACTGATCAGTAACTTCGACTCGGAGAAATATCCCGTCGGAAGCTGGACAGAGGAAATTGCGCGTGAAACCGTCAAGTCAGCAATCGGAAGAAATGACGTGCCCTTTGACATCCTAAGTTACCGGCCGTGGATCCTCAGTCGTAAAGTCTCGGAGCAGTACCACATCGGCAATGTGTTCCTTGCTGGCGATGCTGCGCACTCCTTCCCGCCCACTGGCGGGCTTGGCCTGAACTCGGGCTTGGCGGACGTGCACAACCTGGCGTACAAAATTGCGGCGGTCCATCAGGGCTGGGCCACCCCGAAGCTGCTGGAGACATATGTGGATGAACGGCGGCCCATTGCCATGGTCAACTCCACGCAGAGTGTCAAGAATGGGAAGACCATCTTCTCGTTCTTGAAGACGCTTGGCACGGCGGGTATCAAAGACGTCAAGGAGGCGAGAGTCAACCTGCTCAGGAGCATTCAAGATCCGGACAAGCAACAGATGATTGCTGACGAAGTCGAGGGACAGCGGGAGCATTTCGATAATGTGAGTTTGAAGAACAAGTTGTCTCCGTTGAGTGTGTCAGTGGCTGACACTTCGAAGCTTGAGATTCATATAGGCTATGTCTACGGACAAAATGAGCCACCAGCAAATGCCTCTAAGTTTAGTCCCAAGTTCGTTCCTGGGGCTCGTCTTCTCCATGCGTGGATTCGCTTAAAATACTCATCGGGTCTACCTGTCGTTGATACTTCCTATGTGAAGGAGTTCTCTCAGCAGGAAATCGACGCTCGAAGATATTCGACGCTGGACTTGTGTCCCTTCGATAAATTCACGCTAATTGCCAGTTCGCAGACCCAGTGGGGGGAACGGTTTAGGGACCTGCAGAAAACTATGGCAGAATATGGTATTCAGATTTGCTTTCGCAGTGCTCGAGAGGACTTTGAGTTTATAGATCAGAAGTACGCAAAGCTCTTCGCCAATGAAGCCAGACTGGACGACGGAGGCGGGCTTCTTGTGAGACCTGATCAGCATATACTCCGAGTCTTGCATCGAGATAATACGTCGGAAGAACTGGGCATGGCCATTCTCAGCCACTTGGGTCGTTGATTTGAAGAATGCTTTCTCGTATTTCATAGAGTAGTCCTGTGGCTTTGAATGCAGGGATAGAACATATTCTCCTTCAAAAATTTCGTCCTTTGCCGAGGTCATTCACTCCAATGCCTGTCCACATTTCACCACTCGCAACTCAAGCCACCGCCCCTTCACAACCATGCATATCGCAACCATACTTGAGATCCTTCTTTCTTTATTTATCTTTTGGTAAAAATGGACCCAAATAATCCATCTTGCCCAGTGGCACGCCCTCCTTACGGAGGATATCGTACGCGGTCACCAAGTGAAAGTATAGGTTTGGAATGGAGAACATATCGCAGAAGACCTTGATAGATACTCCATTCGGATAATGAGATGAGAAAGGACCGAGTCTGTAGAAAATGGGTCAGATGGTTCAGTTCACACAACATCCAGGTTATCATGCAATTAGGGGGTTCAAAAACAAGGGTAAAGGAATCGCAGGGGAATGCAACGCACGCCGTGACGACCTCATCCTCCCTCCCATCAACTGCCTCGGGCTTCACACTGTTGAGATATTCCTGAGCGGACTTGACGCGAGCATGGAGATCCGCGAAAGTTTTCAACTCCTCGGTCCATTCAGGTGCTTTTCCAATCAGATTATCGAGAGGCATCTTGACGGCAGCGGCCACAATCTGGACCTGAAAGGACAATGGTTTCATATCATCATAGATGCTTGCATTGACGTATTTTGCGTCGGCGTCGATGCCATTCTCTTTCGCGTGCGCCTCGGCCTTTGTAAGGATCGCGTCCAGGCTGGCCAAGCCTGCCGACCAATGGAGGACGTAGGTGTTGTAAAATGATAAGCCGGTCATTTTGCTTTTGTTGAGAGTGCTGGCTTGTAGGATGTGTCTAAGGTCGGTATGCAATATGTGGTGGATGAAAATGAGGTCAAAGTAAAACAAGAGAATGTCGACGTCCTTTCTTTTATATATGCTGAATCGGATGCGATGTCACTTAGGTAATGACATCAAGCAGCAATCGTACGGGGTTTGATCTACCCGCGGGCCGGTGAAGGGGGACCTTGTGTGTGGAATTAAAGGAATGGTCTATATGATGCTAGGTTGTTTTAGCCTGTTGACGCACGTCCATTTGTCGTGGGCTTCAATGATAGGGTGCGGACTGTCAGCTTGGAGTATTCCGTCCGCTGACTGAAGTGTTGCTCCCACAATGCCTCCATGTTGGGTTACAAATCAACGCCAGCATTCGTGGAGTCCCTGTGCTGCGACAGGTCCATTTCGAAGGGTCCACTACGTCTCAGCTTACAAATGCTAGGATGAAACGGTGCAATAGATAAGCCGACTGACCAGGCTGCAAGGTATGTTGTTGAGTCACCGGAAGCTCGCGACCTCGAGAGGTGTTCCGCAATCAACGAAAAGATGATTTGGAGGCATACAAACGAAGACAAAGTGTGCAGCCTTCTTCAGTGATGTAGGTGTGACTTTTTGAGTCCTCAACCACAAATGTTAACAAGGGTGAACCACCCCGGATTCAACGTGGAGCGGGCCCAACGGCACGGCCCGAGCACGATGGTCGTATGGGAGGGTTTACTGCTGCTTGCGCCATACGTCAGGGCATTTCACCATTCTTGCGTGAAGTTACTGGAGAGTAGCCCGCGGGATATGTCGTGCAGCTTATTCTTTGTGGAAAGGAAGCCCCTGCTAAGTCAACAATCGAGCGCGAAGCCAGACGAACGGGAACTTTCTGGAAGGTGAGACCAAGTTCGGCCAAACAAGCAGGTCAGTGCTGATGATGATCCTGTCCGAGCCCGATTCTGGTTTACGCCAATTAACGCTCCATTCATCCCTTTTCAGCGTGAACTCTAGAGTAGAATCACCAAATGTCCACAACATATCTTCGAGACCCTCTCTACATACACTAACGCTGCAAAACGGTTGACCCTAACCCATTCATTGCGTAGCTGAATCTGATCGCGTAGCCAGTCTTTGTCCGGATATATACCTAGGTATCCCGCTGGTCGTGTTCGCCGTACCTGCTCCAATCCGAGTCGCCAAATCGCAAACCTGTCTCCTTCAACTCATATTACAGCAGAATTCCCTTCGTCCAAGCTTTTCGTATTTCGTCGTTCTGCTGCTGTTGCGCTTCTGGCACATTCAGCAGTTCCCCGAAAAACTGCACGGAGGGCCTGGTGCGTGTTTTGCAGTGCTCAGCGATGAAAAGCATGGAGATTTGCACGATCTGGACACTTCTGGGCCCGATTGGCTTGTTTACCTAGTCTTAAAGACTTGACGCTGTTGCGGTGTTGCGGACGCGGTGGCGTTGCCTTTCAGGTAGCCCTCAGTGAGTTTAGCGCACTGGTCGAGATCTGGAGGTTCGGCGTCTGCAAACCACTTGGAGAAGAATTCTCCTACAGATGCAGCCATGTTTTGTGCGAGAAAAGGAATGAACGGATTTTAATTTCATGGAATCTGAGGTCAAGTAAGTGTAGAGTCTCGAGTGTGCCATGGTGCGAAGAAAAGAGAAACCTCAGCCGCCAATACCACTTGAATTGTACTGAACAGAATTTCTGTGGCTGGGAATGGCCCACCTGTGGGATACATGTATGGGATATCTCACTATGAGACGGTATGTAAGCTTTCTCTTGGCTACCCAATGTTTGGGACCAAACAGGAAGGGGGGAAACCTCCCCTCCATCTCGTCAAAGTTACTCAAAAGCCCACTTTCAATAAGCTTCGACAACGACGGAGCTAGATTGCAGGCGCTGGAGGCTCAATTTATTGGTGTCAAGCCATAAAACACGCAACACAGTGGTGTCTGGGAAGCAGTGGTTCGAGTTCTCATGCAAAGTGTGGCTACCCTCATGCAAGTGCCGTAAAGTGCAGGCCACAATCAGGGAACTTGGACCTCGGAAAGAAGATGAATGTATTGATGTTAGATAGGCCATCCAAACGTGGTGCCTTCATTAGCGTGAGAGGCTATCCAGATGAATTAGCCTCAGAGATTGGAAAACAGGGGTTTTGTTGTATTTGAATGAGGATTGTTGTCTTGAGGATGATCTGTAAGTATATTGCGAGAGGCACTTTCATAAGCGCATCATTGCATGAATGAACCGAGCACTACGGAAAATTTACCAAATTTCTTATTGGGAGCTGGAAAAGTGCAACAGAACGCAATAGATCATCATTCATAATGACTCAGGGCTTCTTTTCCTTATTTGTTTTTTCTGTTTATAACGGTGTGGCGCACAATTTACCCTCGCCAACGCTGGCCGGTTTGCGACATGCCATCGAACAGTTGTGGGTCCTGCCTTTAAACCATCCACACAGAGTTCCTAGTCTTCAGGTTACCCTTCGCAACACAAAGAAACCCACAACCGCAAAGCCGGCAACCAAAATAGAAGCGATATAAGGCCCAATATCAAATCCCTCAAATTTATCCCTATTCCTGGCCACCCAATCTTCAAAACTCGTAGCCCGTCGGCCAGTGATCTTTTCTATGTCACCACTGATATCCACACCCTCCAATCCAGGGCGTATAATCTCGACAAACTGTGCTACTAGTCCGTTAGCCATAAATTCATCTGCACCTCCAAGCTTGACAAGCTGCTTGAAGATCGATCCGGGCAGATGTAGATAGCGCACGCGGTGGCCGATTTGTTGAGAGAGAATCGTGGCCAACTCGGGCATGTTGATGAGTTTTGGACCAGTAAGCACGTAGACTTGTCCGGCATGCTGCTTCGGGCCATCGCCCATGACACGGTGAGCAACGGCAGCTATATCTGCGGTGTCCCTTTGTAGAAACTCAGTAGGGTTGAACAACATATGCCGGAGAAATCCTTGAGGTGCAACTTACACCCAACCTGCTCGCCCTTGCCCGCTTGTCTGCGGCAAGAAACCTTTCTGAATGGCTGGCGCAGACTGTAGGAAATTGGACATGAATCCACTGGCTCTCAGCGAAGTCCAACTAATAAGTCCTGCCTTATCACATTGTTCTCGCATGTGCCTCTCAGCATGGAAATGAGAATGCGTCCATGGCACATTTCCCTCCGGCCTCAGATCCCCAGCGGAGATTTTGACGATGAACTTGACGCTTTCCGACGCGACAGCGGCGTCAATAGCATTGAGTTCCTGCGCAAGCTGCTCTGGCCCAGCGGCAGTCAAGAGGAAGAAAGTCGTGCAGCCAACCATATAGGATGCGAGCTTCTCGACTGGATCATTGAGGTTGCCTACGATGGCCTCGATGCCGGGTTGCTGGTTGAAGCTATCTGCTTGTGCTTGACGGCGACATAAAACGCGGGTCGGCGTGTTAGTGGCCTGTAGGAGTGCGAGAGTCTGTGAGCCGACGTCTCCCGTGGCGCCGGTGAGGAACACTTTGGTGGCTGATGATGACATGGTTCTAATTGCAGCCCGATAGCGTCCCTAGGTATCCTTTCGTTGATCTGAATGACTGCTAAGAACTTGAGCTTCATCACTATAGCCTCTCAATGGTGAAGCGTTACTTTTATTACTTTCAATGTGTCCATTTCGTGGAGCCCATGATTCATCAGTTTTGACTGAATTCCAAGTCCGGGCTCGACGTTACTGCGGCACGGACCGACTCGGTCTCTGACGGAATGCCGAAGCCATACTTGTTGGTGATCCCACCCGGAATAACATTGGATGTTCATTTACTTTGAATTCTCGAGAATTTGCACATCTCGGACACTTATTGATCTTTCCGGTCTATCTCGGCGGTTTGATGGCCTCCTTGCGGAAGCCACCTCCAGGATGCAACCAGCTGCAATGCTCACTCACACCTCACTAACCTTTATGCGCCTTCGATATTCCATTCACTGCGAAACATGGGATAATACTCCCGGTGCATTGGACATAGTGTCTTGGGTCCGTGAAGTCGCTAAACTGCATCCGTATAGGTCGTCGAGCAAAAATTGAGCTGGTATGTGAGAGAGAAGGTTCTTCAATTCAACAAGCCTTTCTGTCATTGAAGATGCTTGGGGTTTGAATTTGCGAGGCATAATTGCGTCATGTAGTGTCCAGTGTCCAATGTCTCGAGCGTCCGAAGTTTTCTTCTCACACTCGTCCCCATAACCCTTCCTTCGTCGTAGCCTTGCTCGCAAAACCTATGAGACCACCGAGAACCGTCATCCCGCCACTGAACATACACACCGCGGTGTACCCTCCAGACGTACTGATGATGGCACCGTTGAGAGGCGGGCCAACAAGCGCGCCACTACCCGCAATTGCCATGCCCATACCGATGTAAGTCCCTATGTCCCTCAGGTCTACAGGACAAGTCGTGAATGCCGCAGACGCCCCTGAAACGTTCGTGCCCGCTGCGAGTCCCAGACATGCAGCATAAACGACCAGTCCGGCGGTAGTGTGTGCAGTGATCATGCAAAAGACTGCGACTCCTGTTGTAATACTGCCCAGAGCGAAGGTATTCAGCTTTCCAAATCTGTCGGCCAGTATCCCAGGCACAATTCTGCCGATGATTGATGTTCCATTCGTAATAGCTAGGAGGGAGCCGGCCAGCGACTCGTTCATACCCTGCTTGACGGCGAAGGTGGGAAGATAGAAAAAAGGTGTGTAGCTTCCAAAGAATACAAAGAACAATGAGACCGATAGCATGGTGAAGCGAGGTTCCTTGAATGCATCCCAGAGGAACAGCTTGGTTTGGCGCAGCGGCAGGTGTGGTCTGACAGTGAGGCAAGCGAAGATCATAAAGGGCATGATCGTAAATCCGGTAATGCGGGTCGCCCAACCGAAGCCGAGGGTGGAAGCATAGAACATTTTGGACAATATGACAGGGAGAATGATGCCGCCGACAGAGGCGCCGGACACCACGACGCCCAGAGCGGCAGCGCGCTTTGTGTCGAAGCACTGAGAGACGGCCGCAAATGCAGGAACTTGTAGGAACCCCATGACCGAGCCCAAGAGGACACCCTGCACGAGCATAATCTCCCAGTAGTTTGTGCAAAGAGATAACATCATCAGGGCAAAGACGAAAAGTGCTGCTGAGGGGTAGACGATCTGTTGAAGTCTATATTAGTTTATGATTCAGACGTGGATGACAGGCAGGTTTGGGGGGGGGGTTGACCAAAGAACCATAATGATCGAACAGCGGGCCACCCAGCATGCCCGCAAAAAACTGGAGGAACGATTGTAGGGAGCCGATCCACGAGATGGCTGAAGGAGACTGGCCACTGAGTTGATGTTGTAGGTAATATTCCTCGAAGGTACCAAAAGAATTGGATAGGCCCAGGGTACAGAAGAATATGCATGAAGCACCAGCGGCGACGAGTATGGAGTGACTTAAGCTGCTTTGGGGAGCTTCTTCAGCTTCATGATCACTTTTTTCACCTTCATGGCTGGGGCAAGCGTCACATAAGGAGGTATCTGAAGATGTCGGGAGCATGTTTATGGCGTGCTTGGGGTAGGGACAAGTTGATCAAGAGAAAGTCGAGTCGGAAAAAACACTGATAAAAAGAGAGACTGGACTGCTTAATGGTTAATGCAGTCTGGATGTTGTGTACCTGCTCTCAAGCCATACGGACGAAAAAGTCTTGACGAGTGCTGAAAGTGGTCATGCTTGTATAGAGCGCTCCTGAGGTTGTCCAGATGTGCGCGAAGAGGAAACTTGGGAGTGTTATTGGACTCCAAGGCCTGGAAGATGTTTGCGTGGGGAAAGTGCGAGTGGTGACGGGCTCAGGTGCAGTAAAAAAAAAAAAAACCAGCTTTTGTGAAGAGCGGTTGATCAATCCGGTGTTTATCCAAACGATCCGAACCACGCAATGACGTCCAGTGGGCGGCAAACCGTGCCCATATTGTCTCAAACTACAAATTTCGAGTCTTCTACAATAGAAAAGAAGTTGTGATGTTACTTAAAAGGTTTAGACAAAATTCGCGAGCATTCCTCATGAGTTGTTGACGCGTCATGGGGATTGGCCAGACAAGACATGTACGTGCGTCCACCTGGGCATGTACGGGATGTGCCTGGCGGATTTTGTGCTTTTATTTTTTATTCTTATTCTTATGCAGTGAACGGGCCGATCACGAATATCAACAGAATCATTTTTATCTCAGGTTGATAGAAAGAATGACTTGGCGTCGATTCTTGTCTTCGTTAAACCCGAGCTAGGCGCCTGGGTTGACGTTGTTGTTGGGGGCACGTGATGTTTTTCATTCGGGAATATCTCCTGGCCCAGGTCCAGCACCGAGACAAGCGTTGTAGACTTGTTTAGTGTATGCAACCAAGGTATAGATTTGGTCAAGCGTCCATGCTCATACAAACAGTCATTCCCGTCTAGCAGCGCATTCTCAGGAATCAGGTTAGGGAGAATTCTTCTTTGATGATGAGAATCACAAGCATGACCTCGAGGTTGCGTAAGCTCAGGGTTGTGTAAACATATACGCAGGCAATACCTACCTTGGTAGATATTCAAGTATTACACCTGTCTCAAGGGCTCAGTGCTCACTGATCTATGTGATTCGTAATCGTAGATTCCGCAGCTACCTGGGTATGCACTGCGAAGTACCTATGTACCATTCTCGGGTTGCCACGCATGAGCCTAGGTAGGTTGCAAGGTTGATACCTAGGTATACATAATAATTCTCGGTCGATTAGTCTACCGGTGGATGTTTCCGGTGGCGTCCTGGATCTGGTTGTCCGGCCGTGCCTCATAGAAAGAGAGCTGTCCTTTGAAGTCTTCATTAACGAGTACAGTTGTTGGCCCTAGGCGGGTGTCGACCTTACCGTCATATTCAATTCGGCATGTGTACATGAAGATCAGATTGGGAGGGCGGTGATATTTTGGTGAGACACAACAGCTTTTGAGTAGGCCAATGAGCCTTTGACAGGTCCTCATGCAGATGATGACCGGCCTATCGTTTGACGTTTGCTGGTGGTGCGGAGATGAGACACGTATTTTGCAGATTGACTTTACATGAGATCAAGTGTGTTACAGGACTAACACTCCTGTACCCAAAATTGGACCGACAGATGTTAGAAAGCTTACTGATCGAAATCACTCCCCACAGCCGGGACAGCCAGCAAATAGGCAGTGCAGCAGATATTCTTCTGCGCCATTGCGGGCGCTTTTAGTGGCAGGCCTCTTGCAGCTTTAATCGCCACATGGAACTTCAGAATGACATAACGATACCTTATAAAGCCAATTCTCGGGGACAGAATAAGTTGATTAGCTTCACCTTAGAATCTTATTTACCTCATTGCAAACATATGCTTGTATACGTGTACGTGGCTAACATCTCCTACAGTCAGAAGAGACGATACCTGATAAGTACAGTCCACGGAGCTGGCATCAACGGTAGTAAAGTTTGCTTCACAACCTCATCTAGGCCCACCCTGCACCTTTTAAAAGTACCCCTGAGCCCCGCTTTAATCGGCGCGTGTTTGCACTAGGCCTCCCGTCCAAGCCGTTATACTCTTCCTCGTTCAAGGTTGCGCTCAACATTCGATACTTGTGTTGCCCTGAATCTTGGTTCAAAGCGCCGGCCCTCTGGCAGTTTACTCCTTCCATTCGCTATCCGGGGCGAAACTGGAGTTGATTCATCATTACAATTTTCCGTCCCTCGGCTGGGGCCTGCTCCAGTGTTGTTGGGCTTGTTGGCAACTTCGCTTGAGGTACAAAAAAACACCTTTCTTTATCTGTTTGCCCCCAATCCTTAGATGCACACCACAACAATCCAGCCAGTCTACTTCCCTATTAGTTGGCCTTCCTATATACATACACATTCATATATGTCTGCTGAGATGTAGCCATCAGCCCCCAGCTCCTTATCTCCAGCATCCAGTAACAGTCCACCACGACACAAGGACTGCAATCTTTCAGCACCTGAGAGTACCGGTATAGCGGCTCCTGGGGTGCTAATTATCAGAACATTATCAAAATATGGCTGATCGTGGTCGGGGAGGCCGAGGAGGCTCCCGCGGTGGCGGTCGTGGAGGAGCTTTCAACCCGGCCGGACAGGGCCGGGGAAGCTCTGAAAGGGGCGGGGG
>JAPEVC010000362.1:0-23298 GCA_027946555.1 Gnomoniopsis sp. IMI 355080 | reverse complement strand
CCTTCCACCTCCCCCAACCCCCAACCGGGCGTTCTTATAATTAACCATCTTTTTCTTCCCTCAAAAACAGCGTCCTCCGCAAACCCACCGATTCCCAATCAACCCTCGCGCACCGTCCCTCCGCCGTCGCCGCCTCGCAGCTTTCCAAGGGCGCCACATCCTCCGTCTCCGCGCTCCTCGCCGAGCGCCGCGCCAAGGCCCTCGAGCCCGTTCGCACAAACCCGAACCGCGCCCGTCCCGTCGGCCAGCCGCAGTCCTACACGGTCGCGCCCGTCAGCAACATGGACAGCTCGCGTCTGGACCACCGGCCCGTGGGTGCGAATGGCATGGAGGCTTTCCGTAAGATGACGCAGAAGGGGAAGAAGCGCGGTTGAAAATTTTGGTTGAAAGGGGCGGTGGTGGAGAGGGACGGACATGCAGAGAGCCTGGACGGCCTTAGAGGATTATCCTGGAGTAGGACTTGGTGGAGAACAGAATGGAGGCCTTTCTCTGTGGTGGACGTTGTTTAGAAAACCGGTCCAGGCACGAGAAGCGGACTTCAAGGCTCGGCTTCATGTCCCATGCACATGGGAATCCCGAGAAGGTTGGTACCAATATGAGAAACCATTTGCCGTATCGAAGGATAGCATAAATGGGCAACGGTGATCAGCATCAGCCCATTGAGGAACTTTATGATTGGCACTCAATCATCAAAACAAGGGGCAGACTGCTTTTTAAAGACGACCTACTCATCATAGGGAACCAACGCCCAAAAATAATAAATCAAGAATAAGATGAAACAGGACCACATGAAATCTGCGTTAGTTCTTCCCCGCCATTTTCTTGACATGTTCATAGACGATGTCAGACCCGCAATATTATTTGATGTGAGGGATCAATCGAAAGTCCGCATCTTGTCCGTTTTTTTTATGTCTGTTTTGTCTTTCCATCTGTCAAAATGACGTGCCTTAAAATATACACCAAGTAACGGGTGCCCTACCACGACACTTCCATGTCGTAAAATGCTTAATACTCGCTGTTCAATTTTCCCATCACTTAAGCTGGCTTCCGTTGCCCGCCTCCGCCGACGTTCCCCAATATATTCCGCCAGTCCAAAACTTCCAAACCCTTCGTAGCAAACGTGAGCAATCGTAGTGTGTACTCATTGACATTGTCTAATAGTAGTTTGTTCATCATGATACTTCGTCAGCTCTCCTCTACACACCAACTACCCCAGGCCACACATCACCATCCATTGGCAAGGACACGTCTTCCTTCGTTCTTACTTCCGTTTGTAACCCAAAGTCGTGTCTCTCTCTCTCTCTCTTTCGTCATCTTCTCCCTTTATTCATGTTCCTACAAATCCTAACGAGAATCAGGCCTGGCTCCGACTCCACAAATAGCCGTGACCTAGGATGTCGTCCTTCAGTCCCTCGGATCGATGGTTGCGACATCGGAGAGAAAGCAAGAGACGGTCCTCTACTCTTCAGAAGGCGGCTTCGTCCTCCACTCAGCAGCTACCCATCATGATTCAGCGTTTGCTGCTTGGAGCCCCACTGCTCTGTCCGCTGTCACGTCTATTGCTCTGACGCGCGCCCAAGCTACGAATGCCGTCTCGAATACCATCCAGATCGGCAGTCAAAGTACCCGTGTTGTGGCTTTGGCTCTTTCTCTTGTTCTTACTTTTACTCTGCCTGGTTCTCCCTTTACTCCTGGTCGACGAAGCAGCAGCACCTTGCTTCGCCTCGCCCTCCCTTGCAGAGCCGTAAGCACTCCTGCTCTCGTCCAGGGAATATTCGTCTTGAGAGTTGACAGCTGGCCCACGCGAAGGACTCTACCTCCTCCGGACTTCACTCGACCAACCTTCTATTCCCTCACCCTTGCTCCCTACTTCGAGGCCCTCAATTCTAATACCCTTCATTCCCGCGGTATCCTCGAGCCATGCGTGACCGGCCATACCGCCCGCGTTGGCGCGCTTTTCCGGAATAAGCTCAAGCATGGGCGTCAGGAAATCTGCAATACGTCGTGCCTCATCCTCTTTGAAGTGATACTTTTCCTTCAAGACATCTGGCAGCGCCCAGTGCCGCAGTCGGTGGATGTTGCGCAGCTCGCCCTTGCGATTGAAAATTTCTTGTGACCATTTGCCAGACAAGCAGAGGCTCTTGGGAAACGGTCCCATCAACTCGATTATCTGGGCGATATGGTCGTCGTCCTTGCCGTATTTGGTACCGGATTGAGGGTCGAAGAGGTAGTCACCGGTAATAAGTTCAAAAGTCTATGTGATGGCGCACGTCAGTGATGCGCCAGAGAAATTCATGAGGGCGGTCAAATTACGTACCATCGCAGCCATACTCCAAACGTCTGTGCTTGCGCCCCATTTTGCGCCCAAGATCACCTCTGGCGACCGGTATTGTCTCGTCTGGATATCGTTCGTAAAGTGGTGATTAACCCAGCATGCGTTGCCCAGATCGGCGATCTTGACGCTAATGACCTCGAGGTTGAATCCTATGTCTTCAGCCTTTCGTTTCTCACCGGCTGAGGATGTCGATGAACTGGAGGATTTATCGAGGGAAATGCCGGAAATGTCCTTCGTGAGAAGATCCCTAGAACATCAGAGCTGTCAGTGGATCCTTCTTTCGCATTACCAGGGATAAGTTCATAGACCGGACTTCCCCAGGCTAGATCTCGAGGCTTGCATCGAACTTACGCTGACTTTTCTCGCTGCTTTTGCTTATCCTCATCTTTGGGTGAGCTATCTTTGGACTGATTTCCTGTGAAAGTGAATTGTCAGTCATTGAAAAGCCGCGACACACACGACATGACAGGCTAATTGACTTTTGAAGGGGCCAAGAATGGCAGACGAGGTGTGCAATCGGGGTACATGGTATCATTACAATGACCTAGACTCAGTTCCTGCAAAGAGACGGAACGGCTTACCTTCATTAAGCATCTGACCAAGACTTGAATGTGGGCCTGGGGAGGGAAAAAGGTTGTTGTGGTTGAAGCTGGCGTTGAGAGGCGAAGGTAATGGCTGGCTGCCAGTAATCAGAGTCCTGCGTCTCCTCCGGCCGCTACGGCTGTTCTCTTTTTCTGATGCCGCCGTCTCGCTCTTAACGACCTTCTTGACAATTTGCTCAACATCCCCAATCTCGATCAGGACATTCTCGGGCTTCAAGTCGGTGTGAATGATACCGCATTCGCGGTGTAGGTAGTCGAGTCCCAGGAGCACCTGCTTCGTGATCTGCTTTACCAGAGGCATGGGTATACCACGGTGATTCCATTTCTTGATCAAGCCTAGCAAATTTTCACCCAGCACCTCAAAAACCATACAGACGTGGGTGCCGTTGGGTCCCTTGTGTTCGAAGGAGTCGAGGAGGCTGACGACATGTTTTCGGCCGGGATGATCTGGTTTGGCGTTGACAATCTTTTGCAGCAATTTGATTTCGTCGATAGCGGTCTCTGTGTAGTGTGCTGCGGAGCGGACAACTTTGAGCGCGACATGCTTCCCCGTGGTATTATCGCGTGAAAGCCAGACGGTAGAGAAATGGCCCCAGCCCAACTTGCGCACGACGGTGTATTTGTTGTTGTTGAACTTCTCGCCGATCGTGACGGGGTGGTATCCACCCTTGCAGTAATCTTCGGAATCTTCTTCGTCGGCGGTATTCTCGGCGGGGTCCTCGGCGGAGGAGGTGGAGGTAGGTGAGCCGTGCATGGCCTGGGATATCTGAGCGGCTCTGCGGGGGAAGTTTTGCGGTTAGCAGAAAGAACGTGGGATTGAATTTTGCAACGGTTCTTCAAGACAGGAGAAGCTGGGTTTGCGCTGCGCTGGTCACAGTGGGTGGGTATGTGGAATGTGGTTGTGGTGTCGTGACTCGGTGAAGCGCGCAGATTGGGCAGGAAGTAGACAAGCCCGAGTCTGGGTGGCGGGCTAATGCTCCGAAGTGGCAGTTGCCGTCGCCGTGTCTTGCACGGGTCCAATTTTCGCACTGGAAACCACACTACAGCGGCCCAGGTGCAAGTGAGAGGCAGTCCCGAAAGTGAGAGGGAGCGAGCGGCAAATCGGCAGGGAAGGGACATTTTGGGCTGGTATGTCTACCGAGAGCGGTAGTGCGCAACGAAGGGTAACAGGAGACTGCTGAGGTGAGGGAGGGGAGGTAAGACCTTGTCTTCAACATTGGATCCTTCTTGTCAATGTCGCGTAGTGGAGGGAGATGGTTCTTTGTCTTGAACATGACGGAGTTAAGATGCGACAATTGACATCCCCCGCAGGCGGAGCGATGCGGTGCAATGCGACACGCCTATAGCAGGCGGTTTGATCAAGGACGTGAGGTGTAGGTAGGTAGGGTGGGTATAGGTATAGTATGAGTGTGTAGTAGATCGTAGGAGGCGTGGTTGTCGCAGGTCAACTCAACGAATGGTGCAATAGATTTAGGAGGAGAAGGCCAAGACAGGTCAACAAGGCATGAGGCAAGATGTGAGTGTGAGTGCACATCAAATGAAGGTGGCAGATGGAGAGAAGTGAAAGTTGGAGATGCTCGTGCTCGTCCTCGTGGCTCGTGCTTGCCGCCCAGCCAGAGTCAGGACTCAAAATGGCCGCCACTCGGGTGCGGATCCCCTGATGATACCTGACCTCCTGGGTACCTAAGTAGACAGGACAGGCCAGTAGAACCTGAACGGAGGAGGCCTGAGACGGCGGGAAACAGGGTCTCGCTACTCTCAGAGGGGTGGGGAAGAGAGAGGGAGCAGCAGGGACTGGAGGGGGAGGGGTTGGCAGACGCTGTGGCAGGCGATCATCTCAGGTATAAAGCCGAGAGAACTTGAGGCCTAGGTACCTGGCCTGGTACCCGCCACCCTTGCACTTTACTGCACGCACTCGCAATACACTGCCCTGCACCAGCACCTGCACACTCCGATTACGTCCGCTTTCAGCAGACTGGTTGACTGACCTGTCCGCACGCAACTCTTTCTCCGGGGTACACTCAATCTTGCCGTCACACTGTTGGAGATGACCTGCTTCCAGCCTTGCTGGCAGCTGCCCAATGATCCCCTCCACTTTTGTGTCGGTTTCGGCCTTGCCCACTGCGCAGCTTGGCTGGTGTGCCTAGGAACCTAGGTAGGGTCCTGATGGGCGGGCCCGGGGTTGGGTGGATGGATCGCTGACTGCGGCGCTGCAGGGGATCCCCCGTCGCTGGGCCGACCGCCAGGTACTAACCGCCCTAGCCCCCGCCCCTCACTTTCTCAACATTGACTGCTGCTGCATTGTCCCCCACCGAACGAGCCCACATGCCCTGTGCTGCACTGCACACACCCGGCCCTGGCCTCTCCATCTATCCACTGGGACAGAAATGCCTCGACACAATCTCATCAATCCACGGCCTGATTGACTTGACTGTTTTCCCCTCCATTATTGACCTCACCGCTCCACTTTATTTCCCAGTCTTCGTTCTGTGCCTGTGCTACCCCACTAACATGACCAACCCGCCCCCCCAGATCATGTCTGAAGCGCATTCAAGGTGGCAGAGGCAATTTTGACTTGCAAACTGCCGGGAAAAGACAGATGGCTGCAGCCAGGGGAGAGACCACAATAGCGGCAATATGCGATGCACGGTGAGCAGGGTGAGTGGGTGATTGGGTTGGTTCTAGACTTTCGGCCGCAGCAATATTTGCCTGGCTTAAGAACCTTGCCTCTCTACCAGACCTGAGCTGCGCGCAACCCCACGCCGGATCGAGAGCACAAAACGGTGTGCAAATGAGACTAGTGCGTGCGATGCGGTGCGATGCGATGCGACAGAAAAAAAATGACCAGTATAAAAGCGCTGCTGCAAGCAAGGGATTTCAAAGGCAACGCAATGGGGGGAGAGACAAAATTGAGAGACAAAACGTACTCGGTGGTGATGATGGGTTTGAGGCCCTCCTTCTTTCTCTTCTTGTTGATGACCGCTGTTGCGGCACTCGTCGTCGCCTGCGATACTGCACTGGTGCTGCCCCCATTCGCCGGTCCAGATCCAACGACCCCGGTCATCGATGGCGTATTTGCTGATTGCGCTTGCGCTTGCGCCTGCGCCTGCACAGAAGCTGGCTGATCCTGACTATGCATCTTGAGTCCTGGGCGCGGTGTAGGTGCGTTTGCGCCAGCGCCAACGCTATCTTTGTTGGTGCTGGCGGTCGATGTTTGTTGTCCGCCGTTCATGTTTGTGTGTGTTGATTAAAGGATCTATAAAGCTGGGTGGAGATTCGTAACTTCGTAAGTGACTGCGAGTCACGGGCCTGGGTATACGCAAAGAGTTGCGCCGTTGTATCTGGCCCGGTTGTCTTGGTTTACAGTCTGCTGAACTGCATCCAATCTCGGTGGAAGAGGTGAGCGATGAGGGAAGTGACTCGAGGTTGTATCGGTAGCTGCTGATAGGGTGGATTGGATATCAGACAGCTGATGTAGCAAATCGGGCGAATCGGTGCTGACTGACTTGTTGAAGAATGGGTGGTGGCAAGTCCGTGGAAGAAAAGGTAGACGACGTCTGTCAGCTACTCGGATTGAGGCTTGCAGTCGAAGATGTCGTTGCTGATATCAGTGGCGAAGGATGGCTGGATCTGTCCTCCAAGTCAAGTAGGTGGTCGGTTCCGCGGTGGATGGAGATGTCGGTGGCTGGCAACACAAAAGCCAGGGTGAGTCGCAATACGTAAATAGATGGTAAGGTTGCATGCAGCAGCCAGCTGAGATACGCGATTGCGATTGCGATGCAATGCGCTTGCGATGCGCTTGTAATGCGATGCAATGGCAGATGGGATACGATAATAAACAAGAGAGGCGGTAGAATCCAGAGAGGTGAGAGAATAGAAAAGCAAAAAAATTATACCCGAGGATGGTTCTCGATGATGGGTTCGCAGGATTTAGTCAAATTACGCAATAATAAGACGCGGATCTGCAGCGTGAGAGGAAATGCTATGCTCGATCGAATGGCGAGTGACGAGGGCAAGGCGGCACGGCGGTGGATCTCGACCTTGTCCCCAAAACCAAACGTCTGAGTCTGGCTATTAATAATGGAGATACGACGCAGTCGGCAGTGGATCATTCAATATCCAGTCTGTTCAGCCCAGTGCGCCGTTCGCGATAATTGCAGCGCTAGGTCTGTCGCTGTTGAGCCTCTGTCGGCGTTGTCAATATTTCACAGCTGCTCTCCTCACCAAACGTGGGGAAAAGCTGAGACGAGACAACACCTTATTTTTAGGTAACTGCTAAGGAAAGTTTCCTAACGCAAGGTTCTGGTCTTTGCTAGGAGCTGTCGGAGAGCTTTGGAGCTGGCTGAACGCGGATGATCCCAAGAGCTTCTTTCTTCGCGTGGCAGATGGAGCCAAGACTTTTTGGTCCCGCGTGTTCTTATCGACAAGGAAGACGTCATACGCTCCCAGGGCACAACGTGTGTACGTACCCACCTAACCCTGTTATACCCAGCGTGTGCCCGTGTGGTGAATATCGACAATAGACTTGGCAATGAAGAATGAGAAACAAGTGGACTCGCTTTAAGGGAATAGGCAAGTCATGAGAAATGGCGTTGTTCTGCACTGCGGGCCGACTTCGCGGCTTCTCAGGACCCAAGAGACTGCTGCGCGCCTTGCAGCCCAACAACCATAGGTGGTGGGTGTATCATGCTGCACATGTCAAGAGTCATATGCTCATATGCTCATGTGCTACTGGGTGTGCTATCTCGCTATCTTTTCCCGCATCCAACAGGACTCGCAGATGGTACTATAGCATGTACTGTGTCGCAGCAATAAGTGAATCATGAGGCGGTCGGCCCTTCCCGAGGATCTCTATTTTTTTGGAACGAAACGGGTTTCCTAAAGAGGCAATTGCAATCAGATCCTTGCCCCGGCTACCCGCACACCATGCGCGGTTGGCCCAAGATCTTGGATATGTTACTGCTGCTTTCTAAACGACTGCCCCCCCTTCTTCCACAAGGGACCCAAAAAAAAAAAGATCTCGCCTTTATACTTTCTTCAGACCTCCCGCCAAGTGCTAATTGACTCGCTTCCAATCCCACTTGTGGCTGCAAGATCTGCGATTTCGGAAGCATGAGCACTGTCGAGATTTAAGTAATGACCTCATTGGCTTGGTGCCCATTTTCAGTGCAACCTCAGATATGTCTTAGCTACCAAGTCACTCGACTCCTAATTACGATTTGCTTGGTATCTTCCGAACAACATATTTCCAATACAAGTGCTGTCAGGTTTTGAGGCTCAGCATCAAATGACTTGTCCATCGTGTCCGTTGGCCCTGGCAATGTTTTCGCTGTGGCCCTCCTCGCCTGTAACAAAGTTGACATTGAGATTAACATGAGAAAACCTCACTACAAGATATCACTGACACAGGGTCGCTCCAGTAACTCTAACATTTTGTTGACGGCAGCTAGGTTTCCCAAATCGCCAGCGACAAGGCTATATTGAGAGTACACATGACGATGTCCCTCTCGCTCAACAACCTACAAGACTAACAACCCAGCCAGCTTTCATACAATCAGAAAGACCTATGCCGGTGTCCCAGATATGAAATGAGAGTGAGTAGCAATGTACTATACAGCTAGGCTGGGATAGCTAACAGATCCGATCAGTTCGGTGATACGATCAGTTTGTAAAGGCTCGACTCGCGCGGGGCTGTTGATGGGACGGTAAAAACCCCTATGTCTTTTTCAAGATTTACGAATTCGTCAATTGCCATGTATTGCGAATTACTTCGCGAGCGAAATCTTTCCGGGTCCTGATAATGCACTCTGCGCCTTGAGGTATTTCGTCAACGAAACTAGGTACCTGGGCACAATTTCAGCCCTTGCAACACCGGAACAATTAATCTGGAGTCTTCAAGTGGTTTATGTACACAAGCGGCACGTCAAACTCCACCTTACTTCCGAACGACCTCAAGCGCAGGGCCCGGCGCCAACCACCATGCGCCTATAGCTAGGTTTTAGTCCTCACCTGCCTCAATTATGACATGACAACGCAGGTGTGGAGGGGGAAAAGCTCGATCTTGCTCCCAGCGGATCTCTTTCCGAACATAAGCTATCGCTCCGTGGATGTATGTCTGTCTTCGTATGGCATAGAAAAGCGTGGTCATGCTCCGCAGTCGCTTCCATCTTCGACTGATGACACCATGAACTCATTTGAGAAGTTCGCGGACTTCGCGTTTTACGGAATTGCTACCGATAATGATCAGCAGGTGTCGATGGACCACGGGCATGGCAACGCCTGCTGTGCGCGAGCTGTCGTGTGCTGTGGCCGTGGCAGGCCCAAATAGAAAGTACAATAAAGAAGCGCGCTCGGAATCGCAGTACTCTAAGCAGAAGTGGTCACTATACATTATACAAGTAATCCATCCACGCCAGCCAACAATGGCGGAGATCCAGTGGCCGGAATGGATGTTACATACGCGCGCCCTGAGGTCGCCCTCCTTGTTTGCCTCTAGAGCAGCGAGCCCCTTGCCAGCTTGGCGCATCGAGTGCACCTCTTCTCACTGAAGGGCAAGGTCCAGATTTTTGCCGTGGGCGCCGCGAGCGCGACGAATTACGTGGTGTGAAGTTCTGGCGACGCCTTTGGAGCGCGGGCTGGGGTTGATATGTGTCTGCCGTATGTTTCGTATGGTGATCAACTCGACGCAGACGGCCTTGGTTATACGCCGCCATCAGAGGTGGCGGATGTCAATACTACAGTGCTGGGTAGCTCAACGATCCCCATGGATATTCGTCTATGTACTGGCTGACAGTATCGCGAATTGGGGAATAATTATGAAAGCAAGACCGCCCCAATGAGCGCAGCGACATAAGCTGTTTTATAAGACTCAAGCGCAACTTCGAATATAACTCGCAACACCATCCTTCCAATCTACAGAGTCTTGGTCCACGACCCCATTGGCCCGTGGTAACATTCGCTGGAGCAGGCGTTGGCGTCGTCGCTGGTGCCTTGGTCTCCCTTCTGCCCAAGAGCCATCGTAATGCTATACCAGACGATTGATCCCAACGCACAAGGATGAAGTAGAACTATGTGAGCATTGGTCTAGGCGATATAACCGCAAGGCGGGAACGATGGAATCTCCGGCAACTGGCGCCTTAGGTTATGCCTAGCTAAGCACCTGCTCCACTTCATAAACTGTCCTTTGCTGTTGGTACAAGGAATCAATGTCGTTTTCAGCCATATGAGATATCATTCGCCTGGAAGGAAGCGGGTTGCTGTTGGTAATGAACTGGCAGGGTACGTATGTAATGGCCGCCTTTGTGTGTGTGTAGATGGACATGCCAGGTTTTCCATAAGACCGACTATAACTACTCAACTTCTTGGCATGTGAAGAAAGCATATGTATTCTCATCATTGTACTAAATCAGGCACCCGCCTAAGACTGACGGGGGGGTTCAAAGATACGTGGTCAATGATTATTTTCAAAAGTAGGCAGTGCGGACTTGCGGGTGCCATCAAGAATTGTCATCCGCTGACTGGGGCAGTTGCGCTCCGCTTTCACAATGTATTTGTTTTACCTATCTGATCAGGTGCTCTACGGTGTTAATTATTCGAATAAGGACTGAACTCAATCAACTTGTTGCATCTTTTCTTGAACCTGCCAACCTTGTGGGAGCTCTACCCAGTCCAAGTAGAGGCCCCACTCAGAGGAGTTTACGGTCTCCGAGGTCTCTATGTTCTTATCTCCGACAACCTTACTTCAGCTGCCGTTGTGCTCGTGAACGGTGAGGCGGCATTTGTCTCCGCTAAAGATGATTCAGGTCTCTATTCACGAGCCAGATGAAGAACAAAGCCATCCTGGTTCAGGGTTGACATAGCCGCTCCTTATGGGTTCAATCTGGGCTCTCCGCCTGGGGTGTACCTAGGACAAATTTTGGGCTCGAGACCAAGGTGCCAGGTGAAAAGTGGTATATTCGACGCGTTAGCCACCGATTTCGTTGGTGCTCAACATAAGAGTTCCCTGATCAGATCCCATTGTATCCGTTCTCTTTTCAATGAGTAAGCGGACTGTCAATGGCAACACGGCAGATATTTGCCTGTCAATTTCATCAAAAGGAAGTATGCACTTGCACCCAGGTTATGAAACCGGATGAGGTAAAGTTCAAGCATGGAACTTTGTACATGAAGATGATATATATTTAGTAGCGAGAAGCATGATACCGAAGAGTCCAAGGCACTAATGGAAGGGGCCTAGTAAAGCTTCGCCTGGAATGGATCATCTCATCTCGGATGCAGGAAACAAGTGGAAAGCCAAACATGCCAGCAGTCTCATTGATGCTAAATGGATAAACCTGTTAGAGGGCCACACAAGTCATACCAGTTGTCAGCTACTCAGCGAATGGTACAATGGATGCAAAAGCCATTGCTCTCCCATGGGTAGAGCTTCCGTCAAGCTTTGCATAGTGAGGTTGGTTATAGTCAGGTTCGCATGTACTTACCTACCTAAGGCAGGTAGGTATGTGGACTGCGCATAAGAAGATGAGATGCTAGAAGAAGCATCCTGGTATGGTCCTTGAAGTGCGGCTCCGCTGAAAGCATTAGAGGAGAAATACGACCTTACGGGGAATATTGCTTTATGCAAATACCCCCTAGCGTGGTCCCTCTTCGGCCTCACTTTGACAACAATGTCCTTCCTTCTCAACCCTCATGGATGTTGCATTGATCACCAGTGAAAGTGGATGGCAAATGCCAGGTCAAGCTTTTGTATGTCGCTAAATATTTGCTTTGCCAAGTTTGTAGTACCTATAGGACTTGAATCACATTCAGAGATATGATAGCGATGTAAAGGAGTATAGAGCAACGAGGCGATCTCATCACTGTCGCTGGGTTGAAAGTCTTCTGAAGGAGATGACCTCCCGAGGTCCAATATTCCTTTGGTTGGCACCGCAGAAAGCACTCAGGCAGGTATTCTGCCAAACGCCAAACATTTGTGATTGGGGTAATGGTCTCGTCTTGCCCAGGTGGTTCTTAAGGTCCAAAACTTACAAATGCCAAGATACATCTTACCTCCTGCGAGAAAATTGATCGACTGTGTTCAAACCGACAAACTGTCTTTCCCACAGTTTCCTTATTCGAACCTGATCTATTGACATGATGTTATAGTAAAATATTTGTCAAACTGTCGTTACAACACAGGTAACCGTCGATCAGCATGCCGTGAGGCTATATTCGTGGAGCTTGTAAAGGGGTGATATAGTGCTATTCTCCATAAATGATTTCCCAGTTCCCTAATTTCCTGATGCTTGTGTTTACTGGACTAATCGAATCCTAAAATAGTCCAAGAAAACCTTGAGGAGAAATGTGACTCAGTTCACCGACAAAGGTGAGCACCGTTTGGAAATCAGTAGTCAGGAGAAAAAAACACATCAGTCAGGGTCTTACGACTCATTTCTGGTTATGTTTAGTATCAAATATCCCCACAACCACGGGACTTGGCGCGCTGCAAAACCGCCGATTTCATCGTGCCAAGAAGCAATGTAAAAAATCAAGTCCATTTTCTCCGCGAAAACCATGTACAGAAGAACAGATTACAGCTACTCCCTATTTCTAAGTCTATGCAGACCTCCACTTCAGTTTCGATGGGAATTTTATGAGAAGTGCCAGGCGTTAATAGTCTGTAAGGCAGATAGGCAATCACTGCGTATCAGCCGTGCAGCAAGGCTGAAACACACCAGGCTGTGCCCTCGATATCGAAGCATTTGGAACGCAAATTGCTTTGAGCTTAAAAGAGACTTGGCTAGGGAGCAGCCTGTGAGCTATAGGTTCGTTACCAGAAGTCTGCCAGCAAGGCATGGAGCTCGAGCTAAATTCGGAATGTGGGAGAAGGGGCTATGCTCTGGATAATATCCACAGTAAACAAGGTTATGGGGCGAGGCACACCAGCCGAGCACATCCTGACGATCTTGTGGAGACTTTCAGCCTTGTGGTCTGGATGAACCATAGACAGGATGAACATGAGGCAGGGGCTTATGTCCAGGAATACATCGCCAAGTTGTGTTGTTGGAGCCTTGAGGCTTTGGCATGTTCGTGCTGGCCGAGCGCGTTTTCAACCGCGATCTTGAAGTATAAGAAGGCCATCAGGATCTCCCCAATCCTCTCGAATTATCCAGCCATCACCTCAACAACAAGAACATCCAACAGTTTCTACCCAATAAATTTAATCAAAACCAAGTCATTCTTTTAACCTTTTCTTGAACAATCCTACAACTATCATCTCCTTAATTACCAAACCCTCCAACCCGTAAGATATCCTCCTCCCTTACAACAAATAATGCCCTGACCGACAAGAGCTGACCAAAAGGTACCATAGAAGACCCATCAAAATGCAGTTCACCATCATTTTCGCCCTCGCCGCCGCCGTTGCCGGTGTCACCGCCAACGTCCACTCCAAGTGCCACTGTGTCGACGCCAACGAGGTCCTTGACAAGGCCACCACCGCCAAGTCCTGCACCTTCGTGAGTACCACCCCCTCCAGCACAAAGCCACCGATCAACTTTGACCGCAAGCTAATCAAGTATCCAAAACAACAGTACCCCAGGGACGAGCTCTACAACAAGGATGAGAGCCTCGTCGAGGACCCTGCCTCCGTTGTCCTCGATATTGATGCGGACAACTTTTGCGAGTCCAAGGACGCTGCCACTGGCGAGCTGGCCGCTCACCTCGGTGGCGACCAGTTCGAGACTGCTTGCACAAGGAACGCTCCCGACAACGTCAAGGTCTTCTCTGTCTGCAACTAGATCGTCAAAATAATCTTCCGTGTGCGGTTAATGGGATTGGGTAATAGAGGATCGGAACACAAATACAAGCACCGGACTCGCGGAGGCTGAATTTGTAAATAGAAGCGAGCTCATTGTAATATAACAAGCTCAAATTTCGGAAACTATGGTACACTGTGATATTCATTCTGGAACGTACGATACAGATGGAATATTTTTCACATTTGGTAGAAAGGAATCAAGGTAAGATGATACTTTGGAGACGGCCGTTGCGTGATGAGATGGAAGGCTTCCTACGATATCGGCAATGTGATCAAGAAGCATTCACACTTTGATAGCCTCTAGCAATTTTATCAAAATACGAGATCACAATGCATATCAAGCACTGCGCAGAATGAACTCGGTCGGAGTCGGTTAGAGGGGGAATCCGATAGTTTGCAGAAGCCTGAGAGTCAGGTGCTACGAAGGCTCACCCTTAACACTTGTCTGCCTGTTGTCGTTCCTGGTCTGCTCTGAAAATACGGGTCGATCTATCCTGGCCCTGGCCATTGTAAAATCTCTGTTGGCATGGTGTGATACTTCCTAGAGCCAATACGTTATCTGCTGGATCCAGTAGTACCAAACACGAGTTCCCCGCCCTTGGAATGCGTATCAGCGCAAAGTAAGCAAGCTTTCCAATTCATGGGACCAGAGCAGATAGGTTTGACTGTGGATAATACTGAGCGCAAAAACGTCTGGGGACTCGTGTGGTCTGCACACGGTTTTTGGCGTTCTGCACTCCGTGACAATACGGGCTCATACAAGCCGTCAGGAACTTGTTGAATTGGATTTCGGCATTTCTTGGTTTGCCTACATGTCTTTTGCACAGTAATGCTTCGAGTACGACGCCGTTGAACCGCTCCATACGGTTGAGCTCTTCCTTTCCCCTGGTGACGCCTCTGTCCAGACTACAGATCCGGACCCTTTCTTCCCCTGGTTCAAACAGTTGCAAAAGTGGAACTGCTTATCCTCAGCCCAATTTCGCAACCTCGTCCTGCCCCTTTGACAGTCTCTCCGCCTCGAGCTCTTTCTCGGCCTGCCGGTAGTACTTGGCGGTATCGACGCCGTGCTGTGGGTGGTTCACAAAGTTGAACCAGGGGACAGCATCGGAGAACATACCCGAGAATCGGGACTGGCGTGCTGCGACACCTTGCATGTGTGGCTCGAGCTTGCTTTCGCCGTACAGCGGCTCACCGCGCTTGACTTTGTCGACCATCTCGCGCATATCCATCTCCACCTCGCGGGCGTTTTCGCTGAAACCATAGAATCTCACTGTAAAGCGTGTGTTGTCAGCCTTGAATCCTGCCTGCGGCTTCTACGTCGTACACGCTGTTCACACCAGTCCCTCCTCGATCCCTGGGGCCACCTACTGATCGACCGATTGTATGTAGCCAGGAAGCCACCGCACAGGCCAATAAAACCGGCCAGCCTCATAACTCGCGCAAAGCCACCTTTGCCAACATGGGAGGGCGCAAACTTCTCCATAGTCCAGAGGAGACCTGGTCCTGCTGCTGCAGCAGCAGCGCCGAAGGCAATATCTGACTGTCGTGCATAGCCAAGTACTCGTTTGAAATGTCTAAAGTCCATCAATTAGTCCGCCATATCGATGTGCCTTCGCTCGGGGGCGCAGGAGGGGTCGTCGTACGGGTCGTTGTCTATAAGCTGGCACACGAAAATTAGCGAAGGGGCATCCTTTCGGGAGTCAATTGACAGCCATAAACTCACAGGATAGTCGGACTTGAGAGTCCTACTTGGGAAGTAGGTCTGGGAGGGCTCTTTCGACATGGCTGTGATGGGCAATCTGCGTGCCGGCGACGGTGAGGGTGGCGATCGGGTGCTTGTCAATTGCGGTTTCGCGAGTGGATGTCGTCTCAATCAGCTTCCGAGATGGAATCTTGCCTCAGGCTCAAAGTCCCAAGCTCGGGAGCAGCCGAGGGTGTGACAGGGATGTTCATATGCACGGACCAAGTCATTAACTCTCCCGTCGCGTCCCCCAGAAATTGAGACGCGTCTCACGAGAATTGACCTTATCACTTTTCGAATACACGACGCACTGGGCCAAAAAAAAGACATAGTTCTGAGCCCTGAAGTTCTTCATGATGGCTTCTAACAAGGCTACCAAAGATTCTGCACCACCAAAGCTCGACGACCTTGACAATTTCTTTCTTGAGGGAGATCTGGACGATGACCCTTTTGCCTCACCCAAAGACTCCAACAAGCGCAAAGGGCCTGGCGATTTGAACGTCGACGAGGAGGTCTCGGTAGCGAAGAAGGTCAGAGAACCGAGGGTGAAGCTCGACCAAGAGCGGTATGTTTTACCCTATATTCAGTCTTCGCCACCTAGGTCGGCTGGTGCTGATGCTCGACCACAGACTACTTTCGAAGAACGGTATTCCAGCACTTCGCAAGAGATCAAAGAATCTGAAATTGAAGGGGAAGGGCCACGAGGTAAAGCGGTCTCTCATTCTTCTTTGACGTGACTTCAACTTACCAAGATCAGTGGGGCGATGCATCACGGCTCCTGTCTTTCTACCAGGATTGGCTCGACGACCTCTTTCCCAAAGCCAAATTCATTGACGCCTTGGCTATGGTTGAGAAAGCTGGACACAACAAACAGCTGAGAAGCATGCGGGCGGAGTGGATCAACGAGGGCAGGCCGAAGACAGCTATCATAGACGAGGGTGGGGATGCAGAGATCACAGGCCGGACCGAGGATCTGTCACATAAACAAGCCGAGCGCGTTGCGCCCATATTCGATATGATGGGAAGTGGCCGCCAGAAGACGCCCGGACGAGACGACTTGTTTGGTGACGACGATATCTATAATGCGACACCAATCGGAGGACGGAAAACGGACAATGTAGCCGCTGGGGCTGGAGACGAGCCTGATGAGGATGAACTGGATGCCCTGATGGCTATGGAAAACACGAGTCGGCCGAGCGAGCCGACGAAACTAGGTGGAGGTGCAGTGGCGAGCATATTCGGTGATGGCAAGCCCAAGGCTGCACAACGACCGCAGGCCCAATCTGATGAGTTCGATGAACTGGACGCACTTATAGCCGAGGCCGAAGACGAGCCGCCACGATGGAAGTCCAATCCAAGCACGGCAAATTCCACGACGCAGCCAGTAAAGGAAGGAGGTGTAGCAGATGGTGACGAGGATGACCTGGATGCGTTGATGGCGGAAGCAGAGGCTCACAATGCGCCTAAGGAGCCCGCGAGCGTTGCTTCTGCCGCAAAAGCAACACAACCGCAATTCGACGATGATGAGGAGGCTATGGCAGAAATGGACGGACTATGGTAGAGCTGCTCCCTTTCCATCTAATTCATGATTTATGACTAGAGGTGTCGATCAACCCCCAGGCAGACTAATTGATGATTCAACATATGGCCTGCCACATGAATTTGCATGAGGCTCTCCGCAGGGAGAGATGCTCGTTGACCAAACCAATTTAAGGTCAAAAATGAAAGCAGGTATACGATAGGCAAGAATGAGAAAAAGTCGAAAGGTAAAGAAGAACATCCTGTACGTAGCTGCTGTATCGAAGATTGTCCCGCTTATAGCAGGGGAGCTGGGCTTTCTCATCAATGATGCAACTGTCGACCCCAGACTTTTGGCGGGGCGAGAGCTGCAGCCCACATCCCACCTTGCAGCTTCAATGTTCATTTCCCTTTCACATCACCACAAGCTCCAAAGAACCAACATTGCGCGCTCCGATCCAAAGCAATGATACGTCAAAGACACCCAGTATGACTGACGATAATTCCGAGGCCCTTGCCCGGCTTCACATCTACGACAATGACGCTACCAACGACCAACTTATTGATGACATCCTCGACAAGGCAGCGCCCCAGCGGAAACGAATACAAGACCCTGAACAGCTGAAAGCACACCTGGAAAAGAAGTATCTATCGCCATCCCAGACATTTTCCACGGAATGGCTCAACAGGCTGCAACAGTGCGTTACCGAAGACTCCTAGACAAGCATAGCATGCTGTGCGCGAACAGGTACTGACAATGCGGCAATACCACAGACGCTGGGACGTCCCGACCGACTACACTGACCTGTTCAAGATTGGCTCCACCCAGACTCGCACTGAGACTCGCTTCATACGCCGAGGTCTCCAAGGTCGAGTGGTCGGCTACAACAATATCACCGTCCCCGCAAACAATGCCACCGCAAAGAACTCGACTTCCCTCCTCCGAAAGCCTGCTTCGGGCGTTGATTTTGTCCGCGGTGGAGCTGGGTTCTTTCCCTTCGCCCCCGGCGGCCTGGATAGTATAGAGGCTACAGCTGCGCTCGAAGACCAGTTGCTCCGAAACGGCAGCTACGCGGACGGCACAGATGACTCAACGACCAAGCTGGCCAGAGTCATCAAGCTCGGGGACGAAAACGGCCTGTTGGAGGTTGCGCCTGGCATGTCAAGGGGCATAGATTTTTCCAGGAAGACTGCCGCTGGAGAGAAGGAGGCCAAAGAGGTGGAGAAAGAGCTCGATCAGGAGCCAGACGAGTTGCCCGACGGCGATGTGAATGGAAATGTTGTGGCAAATGGCAACTCGGATAATACCACACCTGAGGATGCCTCCGGTGCTGAGGATGAGGACAGCGAAGAGATCGATGCTCTTTTACCGAAAGAGTTTGCGGCGATGGAACCGCGTGGCCAGCTTGCTGCATCCAGAGCTAACAAAGCTGGTCGCGAGTGGGCGCACATGGTAGCGCTCAAACCAGAGTTTCCCAACTTTCGCGAGCTTGTACCTGACATGGCCAGGGACTGGCCGTTCGAGCTAGATGTGTTCCAGAAGGAGGCCATATATCACATCGAAAATGGCGATTCGGTCTTCGTCGCGGCTCACACCTCCGCAGGAAAGACGGTCGTGGCCGAGTACGCCATCGCGCTGGCTGCGCAGCACATGACCAAGGCCATCTACACCTCACCCATCAAGGCTCTCAGCAACCAGAAGTTCCGTGACTTCCGCCAGACTTTTGACGAGGTCGGTATTCTGACAGGAGATGTCCAGATAAATCCTGAGGCAAGCTGTCTGATTATGACCACGGAGATCTTGCGCAGTATGCTATATCGTGGTGCTGATATTATTCGAGATGTGGAGTATGTAATCTTTGACGAGGTTCATTATGTCAACGATACGGAACGAGGTGTTGTCTGGGAAGAGGTCATTATTATGCTGCCGGATCATGTCTCTCTTATTCTGCTGTCTGCCACGGTCCCCAACACAAAGGAGTTCGCCGAATGGGTTGGCCGCACCAAGAAGAAGAACATTTGGGTCATCTCAACACCAAAGCGTCCCGTACCATTGGAACATTATCTATGGGCGAACAAAAACATCCACAAAATTGTTGGGTCCGACAGGAAGTTCATTGAAAAGGGCTGGAAGGATGCCAGCAACGCCCTTCAGAAGCGTGATCAACCTTCACCTGCGCCCAGCGCTTCCAACGCTCGGGGAGGCGGCACTCAAAGGGGAGGTCGTGGTGGGACCAACCAGAGGGGCGGTAATAACCAGCGCGGAGGGCGTGGTGGAAACAGCAACCAGAGAGGCAGAGGAGGGAGCGGTCCCCCTCGAGCAAGTCACAATCCTGGCCACATGGGTCGTGGTGGCCGTCAAGGAGGTTTCACCTCGGCTTCGCAGGACAAGAACCTCTGGGTCCATCTGGTGCAGTTCCTGAAGAAGGGCAATCTTCTGCCTTCATGCATCTTTGTCTTTTCAAAGAAACGCTGCGAAGAAAACGCCGATGCCTTGACTAACCAGGACTTTACGACTGCGCAGGAGAAAAGCCACATACACATGATTGTTGAGAAGTCCCTTGCGCGTCTAAAGCCTGATGACCGTTTGCTGCCACAGATCGTCCGCATGAGGGAGCTCTTGGCACGCGGCATCGCCGTCCATCATGGTGGGCTTCTACCCATCGTCAAGGAACTCGTCGAAATTCTCTTTGCGCAGACCTTGGTTAAGGTGCTCTTTGCAACCGAGACCTTCGCTATGGGTCTTAACCTTCCCACAAGGACTGTGGTCTTTTCTGGCTATCGCAAGCACGACGGCCACTCGTTCCGAGATCTTCTCCCCGGCGAGTACACGCAAATGTCCGGACGTGCTGGTCGGCGTGGACTGGACACAGTTGGAACCGTCATCATCGTCCCGCCGGGAGGCGACTCTGTACCGCCAGCAGCCGACCTTCAAAAGATGATATTGGGCGAGCCACACAAGCTGCGATCCCAATTCCGCCTGACCTACAACATGATTCTTAACCTCCTCCGAGTTGAAGCCCTCAAGATCGAAGAAATGATTAAGCGCAGTTTCTCTGAACATGCCACACAACAGCTGCTGCCAGAGCATGAGAAGGCCGTCAAAGTCTCGGAGGCGGATCTAGCAAAGGTCAAGCGGGATCCGTGTGAAATTTGTGATGTACACATGGATGAATGTCACCAGGCGGCACAAGACTTCAAACGCTTGACTGGCGAATTGTACATGGGCATGCTCGCTATACCATTCCTGCGGAGAATGTTTTCTCGGGGCACTCTGGTTGTTTATCAGAAAGATGGAATCCGGACCGCTGGTCTGCTGCTCGCAGACGGTGTTAGTGCCATCGTTTCGGCCAATAAAGAGCCGACCGTGCAGGTCCTCGAGATCAATCCCAACAGAGATGCTCGCGACTCCACCGACCTACTGCCTTACATCAGAGCCCTTCGGAGCTATTACAAGGAGCTTCCCAAGAACAAGCGGCACATACGCCAAAAGATGGTACATGTGCCAATCTCAGACCTAGAGGTTCTGACCGGCCAGAACAACCGGAGTCTTGTCAATGAGTTCTTCAACGGGAGGGAGACTGTCGCACAAGCAAGGGAGAAGATGGCACAGATGTTCGAGAGCTGGGACAGTCCTATATTTGACGAGGTTGATCTCAGCAAAATCAAGAGTTTGGCGCTCCAGGAGATCAAGGGAAAGCGAGCCCAGGCTGAACGTATAGTACTGAGTTCGGAGGCTTTGAAATGTCCCCACTTCCTCAAACATGTAAGTCTATTCCCTAACGGCTTTGCCTATCAATGGTTACTCCCGTGGTTGTTCTACATCAAATAGAGATAATACTAACTCCAGTCTTAGTTTGCTATGTGCCACGACCAGTGGATCATCAAAGAGAAAATCGACGAGCTCCGACAAGCACTCTCCAACCAGAACCTTCAGCTTCTTCCCGATTACGCGCAGCGTTGCGAAGTCCTTCGAGAACTAGGATTCATCGACGAGTCCTCCCGCATCCAGCTAAAGGGCAAGGTCGCCTGCGAAATCCACTCTGGCGACGAACTCGTTCTGACCGAGCTCATTCTCGACAACGTTCTGGCTGACTACGAGCCCGCCGAGATTGCAGCCCTGCTCTCCGCGTTTGTGTTCCAGGAGAAATCCGACCTTGAGCCTAAGCTCAGCGGCAACCTCGAACGTGCGCGCAACACAATCATTGAGATCTCCGAGAAGGTCAACAATGTGCAGACGATTCACCAGGTAATTCAAACGTCCGACGAGAGCAACGACTTTGCGTGCAAGCCGCGCTTTGGGTTAATGGAAGTTGTGTATGAGTGGGCGCGAGGCATGAGCTTCAAAAACATCACAGACCTCACGGATGTATTGGAGGGGACGATTGTACGGACAATCTCGCGGCTGGACGAGACGTGTCGGGAGGTCAAGAATGCTGCGCGGATTATTGGTGATCCAGAGTTGTACCAGAAGATGGAGACGGCGCAGGAGATGATCAAGAGGGACATCACTGCGGTTGCAAGTCTCTACATGTAAAGACCGTTGAGGTCGATGCTGCAGCACGCGATATTGAATTGGGTACACGTTGGTTCAGCACATGCATGAGACCATGAGCATTGAAATGGCGTTGGTCGGGTCCACAGATGGGACAAATAAAAGTGGTGGCGTTTTGGTAGATTTATCCGTGAATTGATTTGTGTGATCTCAGTTGGGGATGGTCTGCTGTTCCCATTATGGTAAGTTTACTAGATGTGTTCTTGGTCTGCTAATGGAGGTGCACGCATTCTCCTTTTTCATACGTTCCTGATCCTTTCCACCAGCTACTTGCGTTAGGATGGACCTCTGTCGAGCTGGTATCCATGGTCGTGGCTTGTCTTTGACAGCCATCCGATGCAGAAAAACGAGGGAGATGGGCATCTGGAATCTCCTCCACCCAATTCATTGGTCGACACATGTTCCCTCAAGCCAGCGAATTCTCTCCCTCCCATCCAACGGGCGTTCAAGGAGGCGCCTGGAATGGAGTGGCTGAGATGGTGCATGCCACTAATCAACCTCACTGTAGGCAGTTTACACATCATTTACATATATATATATTCGCAGTCAGCCATGCAATCATCGACGTTATACATCACTTATCACCACCACCTATCACATCTACCCACTTTCTGCTCAGTCAATCTCCTACCCTCACCATCCCTTGGCGGCCGTTCTGTCTGTCCATCTCTCCCGCCCGCTGGGCCCCCCAACCTTCACATTGACCAAAGCCAGGTAGTCACCCGCTAATTCACCTCAGGCAAGCCATCGATTGAAAGCTCCCCAACCGGGCCTCTTTTACCCGCCAAACCCCGCCTAGGCTAGCCTAGCCTCAAGACCAACCAACCAAACCCAAGTTCTTTTGCTCCCGGCCTCCCGGAAAAACCCACTACACAGACAGTGAGCACATGTCAATGTCTATATAAGAATTAAATTGTCATATGCTAGGGAGAACACGCTGGCCTTGCAACATGCCTCAACCAGTTTGGAGCTGTGTTGGGCACAGGGTTCTGGTGATGTTTCTCTTTTAATGTTGCGTTGAGGTTCATGGTTCGAGTGAATCTTGTGTAACGCTCTTGGTGGGTATTGATTCTTTCTTGAATTTGTAGGGTGATATGACTAGTTTCATTTTATTTTGCCTTCCTTTTTTTCATTTTCCAATTTCGGTTTCTATTCTATCCGAAGCAGATCATAAGTATTTTTGAAAAGAGTACTCTGTTATTTCCACAATAAAAGCGAACTTAATCCTGAAGCTCCAATCCCTCCCAGAACGCTACGATTTGAAAACATTCCATCTGCCATTTGCCTCCTCCACTTAGTAGGTACCTGGCTATCTAGCAATAGTGCATCCCATCAGCATCTGTCATGGCGATGACTGTAGAAAGATGTTGTGTCTGTTTCTTGGCTTGCTTTTGTTCGATTTCGGATGGGTCGAGCCGAGGAGGGGGGTATACTCGATCGTATATGTCTACCCCTTTCTCGGTAGCAACATGTTCTCTGCGGTCTGGCCTCCATATAAGAGAGGCAGCGCTAATGTATGCTCAAGAAATTATGATCATGAATTCAATGTTGTAATTCTGGTGTGCCGCAACTCCTACCAACGCCCCTAGTGTGTGACCTTTATCAACAATCACAATATGCCTCCTATTCAATCCAGCGCTCAACAGCCATCATCATCCATACAGGCCGCCCTCCTGTAAAGGGCCTCTCCTTACCTCTCGTAACTGTTACCATCTAAATGCCATTGCCCCCGCCCTGAGCCTTTTTGCC
>JAPEVC010000361.1:0-23335 GCA_027946555.1 Gnomoniopsis sp. IMI 355080 | reverse complement strand
CTCCCAGCCCCCGGCCAATCAAGGCGCCAGCCCCCAGACCACGCCCACCTCTGCCAGCTTCCCCCAGGCCGTAGCCCCGCAGATTCTGGGCGTGCCTGCCTACTTTGACTCCAATGGCCAGCCTACTGCCATCACCAAGATGTCTACCAGTGGCACAGCCTCCGCCACTGCGAGTGTGAGTGCCTGCTCAACAGAGATTGGTGACGACGCGGTGTGGACAAGCAGAAGAAAAAGGACAATACGCTGACAACATCTTCTACTATACAGGACATCGACATGATGAGCACCGATACCAATTTTGGCCGCGAGACCGATACCTCCAGCTACATCGGCGCCGCGGCTTCTACTACTGGTGGCGCCGCCACTGACATGGACATTGACGACGACAATCTGACCAACCGTAGCGTCAACCAAGACCAAGAAGACGACAACCTTAGTGACGATGACGGGTCGGCCTCGCTCGTCGGCTTCGGCGAGGGCGCAAACTCCACCTACTCTGGCCCCATTTACGTGCGTCGGCCCCTGCCTGGCGCCGGCATAGAGAGGACGAGTTCGAGCTTGAGCGAGCGCGTAAACGCGGCGGCCGAGCGGAGGATTGTTGACGGCGTAAACTCTCGTGGCGGGTCTGTAGCAGCTGAAGAGGAGGGCTTGGGCGAGTCTAGCGCTATAGGGAACGGGCCAATGTCGGGCGGAGCTTTCCAGCCGGGACACACAAGCTCACTGCGTGAAACACAACATGGAGCACATACGAGGCATCACTGGAATCACCAGCAGCCGCCCACTGCGCGCGAAGCTGCCGAGAGGGTGATGAGGGAGAAAGGAATAGATACCGGCTCACGGTCTGGAGGGTCGCCTATCGCCAGTCCTGGCAAAAAATTGGCTTTTGAGGACCAGAAGTGATGTTGTGGATGCACTTATCGATTCACGCTTGAACAGGCAAGCGTCGTTCTGGTCAAGGGCGTTGGTTGGAGTATCTTCCTTTGAGTGAACAGCGAAGCGAGTATGTGGCGCGAGATATCAAATGTCAGGCGGGCTGGATGGATTACAGATGTGTCAGGAGGAGATGCCCTTGGCAAGTGCATACTGCCAGCCAAGTACATACTCAACGAGTCGTTTCCGAAATTAGGAGCAGGCTTCATCTATTTATTTCACAGGTGTGCGCTTACGAATGCCACTCAGTCCGACCTTTGTGTCGAGAGCGCATCGCATTCCCATCAAGAGGCACCTTTTAAGGGCATCCCATCTGACCAACAGGGTAAGTCTGCTTCCTCTCTAAGTGATCATGGTGGCTTGACTTCTGACTTACATACTTACACAACTTCAGCTAATACACTGTTTCATGCGGTATACCCTTCACTTCATATAATATCTGGGGAAGTACTCTAGGGCGGGCAAGGTCAGATCGCGCGCATACTTTTCACGTGTAATGACGTATCAGCCGGTTCTCCTCTTGCAATTCGATGAGACACGACGTTTCTTTCGCGGAATATTGTCCCCCACCGCGGACAGGTTCCTGAAGAATGCCAGATACGGTGTAGATCACAGCCCCTGCCCCAGCCTAGCCGGAATTGACTTTCCCATCCACTCCAGGTCATGGAGGTTTGCGAAAACTACTCTACCGGCTAGAAGCTGCCCTCCTAGGATCAGTTCGAAAGGAGCAGCATCCGTGCGTACCCAAGATCTCTCGGCGTAACTCGATGAGATTCGATCAATCTCAGATCCTGACCTTGAGTGACCCTGCTTCTATCGCGGCATATATCATCGTACTGGTTGCAGATTTCAACGTTATTGCTCGCAAGGTGTCATCCGATCAGACTAGAGAGATTTGTCGATCGTTCTAGTTTCTCGATCTGGAAGTTGATTATAACAATCTGTCTGCACTGTAACAAGATGTAGGGGCACAGACACTCGCGCAGGGCAGGACGAACTTAGTCGCCTGCTGATAAACTTTCCCATCCACTGGGACGTTGGGAGGATCGGCGCTGGGCAAAAGTTTGATTACCCAAGCTTCCCTTGTTGACCTATCGGACGCTTCCCCAGGCTGTACCTTGTGGAGCACTCCTGCGGCTAGCAGGGTGGGTTACTTTCTACCTCGCAACTACACGCAACAAACAAATACACAACACCTCGATGTTGAAGTCATCGTTCAACTCCTCGGGAACTTCCGCTTCACTCCCTCCCACCACAATGTGCCAGCGATAGGGACAGAATGGGATCCTATGCGCCGAGATCAGGAGGGTCTAGACGCCGATAGAGGCCCGCTCAATGATGCACACCAAAATGCGCTCGGCCGTTTCCGCAATAGCCGTTAGAGGAATCCAGACAACCAGACTACAATTTAGGTAGGCAAAATGGAGCCTCTATCACTAGCCAAGCAAGCTAGACTCTCAATAACATAGGAGCTAGGAGTGACCTAGCGGGACAATAAGCCAGTCTCGCCCATCGTCACAGTCATCGGGACTTGGCGTTCTTTGCTGGGCTACCCGGTTTTTTTTTGGGGGGGGGGGGTGGTGGGTTACTGTTGAAGCTCGATCACAGTCAATATCTCTAGCGTTCCATGAGAATAGACCGTGCGCACTTCCAACCGCTGACAGGATGATTTGCCGCTATAACGAGAGGAACGAGGAGTCGGGACAATTTCGCAAGATGGCGGGCCACGAGGCCTTGGCCGGACCGGCTGGTGGCTTTTCCCCAGATTGGCGTTGCACTGGCCAACGATAACTCAATGTTAGATCGTGAACAGTCTCGGCCGGAGCTGGGCTAGTGTGCTTGACCTTGACGTCGTCCGTGGGTGTTCGGGAGAGCTGTACGGTGACATGGTCAAAAGTGTATCTTGCCTCGTGAGCTTTTCCCCAATATCTTGTGCTTATACCTTTCCTTTTGGCAGATATAAAACGGATCTCTCGGTGTGTTGGGCTTTTCAGAACGGAAATTTGCTCGTGACCCCGTCATTGTGAATTCTCATTTTTCATCATTCCTGAGCGTTTTCTTTGCTGCACGGTGTCCTGATGAAGTTTGGAAAGCTCTTAAATGGGGGGAGGGCCAAGGACAGGAACTCCTCCCGAGTAGCTGACCTCAATAACGGGCACCTCAACAATGGACAGAATGGCCGTGCTACCGAGGAGACGGCCCAAATCAAAAGGTATAATCCCCTCCCTTGTTAGAGTGCTTCGTTGCGATTCCACGTTCCACGAAAACACACTGTCTCACGCTTGGAACAGTGACTTTTACGAGAACAAGAGCAGCCCACGCATATCGCCCAGGCCACCACATCAAGACGAAGAAAAAGGGCTCAACAAGACCCCAGAGCTCCTCCAGCGCAAACCGGACCCCGCCATCCCTGGCTACACCAGCCTCGCCGCCCAGCGCCAGTATTACCACCAGCAACCACTCTCGCAACAAATCAGTCCCGAAGCGCCATGGTCGTCCCGCTTCTCCGACTCGACCGGCCGCAGCGCAATGCACCACTCCGGTCACCACGTCGAAGCCGGTGGTAGTAGTAGTAATAATGCCCTTGGCCTAGATTCCGAGCCAATGCAACTCCCGCCATTGCAACTCTCGAGTGAGGCCTCGGGCCGGGCGCGCGGCCTGCAACCTTTGCACGCAAACGACGTCGATCCTGACAGCTTCGATCTAGCCATGCCCGCGCCCGAGGGCGTCGAGGTGCGTCCCCAGCTGGAGCCGCTCGAGCGACGGTCGCTGCTCATGTTCAGCAAGACACACCTGCGCATCGTCTTTGCGGACCTCAAGCTGCTGCGGCGCTTCAGCGTATTCCTGATGGAGCACCGCCCCGAGCACGTCCCGCTGTTGGTGTACCACCTCGACGTGCGCAAGGCGCTGGCGGCGATCCGGTATACGAACAGCGTCACGAGCTTGCTGAAGCCCATGGACGGCCTGGCGTTTACGCGCGAGCAGGCGCCCGAGACGATCAATGAGGGCTTGATGAAAAAGTTGGAGGAGAGCTTTAGCGTGTTGGCGAATGAGGATCTGCCGGCGTGGATCACGAGTGTGTGGATGCGCGCGGTGGAGGTGAGCATTCGGAGGAGAATCAATGGGAGCTTGCCGACCCAACTGCGAGAGTAAGTTCTTGTCGTTTGTGTATGGGGGCTCGGGCGCAGAATGCTAATATGCAGCGATGAACAGTATGTCCGAGGGTTTAGCTGAGACTTTTTGTCTTTCTGATCCTGCGCGTCACGACAACCCAATTCTATTTGCTTCCGAAGGTCAGTTCTCATTCATATCATTGACTGGTAAATCAACTCTAGCTAACCACCTCTATATCCAGAGTTCAATCGCATGACACAGTACTCTGTAAGTCTCACCTCATACGCGGTAGTCAAGGTGCAAGACGTTTCCCTTGCTGACAAGGACAAACTTACAGAATAAATACGTGATCGGCCGCAACTGCCGTATCTTTCAAGGTCCGATGACCAATCGCTATGGCGTCCGGCGCATCCGCGAGAAGCTCCAAAGAGGCGAGCAACACTACGAGCCCTGCCTCAATTACCGACGCGACGGCTCGCCCTTTATGAACCTACTCATGATCACGCCACTGCTCGACGCCAATGGCAAAGTCCGCTACTACCTTGGCGCACAAATCGACACATCGGGCCTGCTCAACGACTTTTATGGCTTCGAGCACCTGCAACAGTACATCGACAAGCCGGGCTACGAAGTCGACGGCAGCGAAGACGAGGGTCCCGTGATGGACCTTAACGAGAGCAATGGCAAAAACGAACTGCAGGAGCTGAGCGAGCTGTTCAACCATGAAGAGCTGGGTGTGATCCAGAAGCACGGAGGCCGACTGCACTATCCAGACCTACAAGAGCCGCCTACGGCATGGAAAAAGAAGCAGCGACTCGTGATCAATGCGGACGGCTCCGCCGACTACGAGGAAGATCCTCTACACGGCGGGTCAAACGGCGCAAATGGCATCTCCTCCAGTACCACACCCTGGGACACCGAAGACGCGTTGCCAGGCGAGCTACCTATCAAGGGTACTACCAACGGGCACAGCAGCTCGGATGGGTACGACAACCGCATCATGCACCCCGGCGCGGACCCTTCTTTCCTCAGCACGTCGGGTCACTCTGCCTCGGCAGCCTTTGACGCGCAGCACGGTGGACAGCTGGGTGGCGTATATGAGCACTACCTGCTCGTGCGGCCGGCACCATACCTGCGCATCCTCTTCGCGTCCCCCTCCCTGCGGCTCCCGGGCATGGTCCAGTCGAACTTGATGGACCGCATCGGTGGGAGCCCGCAGCTGCGCAACCAGATCGAGCAGGCCATGACGCAAGGGCAGAGCGTCACGGCCAAGGTGAAATGGATCTCGAACCCGAAAAAGGTGATGCAGAGCGTGGCGCGCACCCGGTGGATCCATGCCACCCCGCTGCTGGGCCGAGATGGCGAGGTGGGCGTGTGGATGGTGGTGCTGGTGGATGATGAGCGGGAGCGAATGGGGCGGTCTTCGGCGGGGACAAGTCTGCGGGAGAGCGTGCGGACGGGGCATAGCAAGGTGCCGTCGGTGGCATCGAGAACGAGTACGCTCGAAGAGGATGGCGAGTCGCCGTTGCGGAGGGACTCGAGTAATGCAGATGGGTTGAGGCCGCCTCCGCCGCCGACGAAGGGGTTCAAGAACTCGATATCTGATTAGGATGGAGATTAGCTTCGTATATACGTAGGTACTGTAGGTAGGGTGGGCGGATCTAGTCGGCTATTCTGGCATAGCCTTAAGATCAGTCCATACTATAATTTAATATAAGCTGATTCAGCTTGTGTAAGCCTTCAACCTAAATTCAGTATCTACGGTGGGCGTAATTTTTTTTAATTTTTTTTTTTTCTTTCAACTCTACGAAATGTAGACCGTTGTGGATTTTGAGATAGGTTGAGCATTGAAGATATTGGTCTTTGTATGTGTTTTCTGAGTCTCCAGAGAACCCTCGGACCAAGTTGGTCTAAATTGTCAATATGTCAAAATGAGAGAGACAGGTATGTAAGGAGGTGCGCATGTTTGAATCCTCGAATAGAACAAAGGTTAGCAAAGCTTTTGAGTTACTCCGCCCCATTGCGAGCTCTAGAAAGGCTCAGTTATATTTTTCCAAACACCTTGGACATCAATCTGCCAATAGTTGTTGCTGAGATTCAGCCCCAAGCTAATACCACCCTCATCAAGGCAGCGCGGCTTTTTCGCATCCTCGATACTTCCATAGGGAAACATTGGATAGAAGCAAAATTCATCAACAGCGCAAGTATCACACTTCTCCCATCGACTCCACTGCAAGCTGCTCACTAGTTTTTGCAAGCTCTGGTGACCAACCTCGGCTGCTCTGCATAACAATACACTGCTTCTCGTCTTCTTGTTACGGATCTCCTCCGAGTTTCCATAGGCTTCCTCGATGCGAGATCGCGCCTGAAAAAGCGTCTCGCATATGTGTCCTGTTACTTGAGTGACGGCCGCATAAATGAGATGGTCTTCGGACGTGAAAGAGGACTTGTTTGGTTCCACCTGTTGGAGATAGTGGTTCTGACACCTTGCTTGCGCCGCCGCCGCCGCCGCCGCCGCCTCTTTTGAATCAACGGCCTTCAACAAGGAAATGTCGTCTGGCGTGGCTGGGTAGTCGACGTAGGTGTTGGTTGCCACAAACACCTCTGCCGCAAACCGTTCTGCGTCACTGACTTGCAGGGCGGGAGACAGCTGTGCAAGAAACGCCAGTCTGTCGGCGTATCGCGAGACGATGGCATCCACAATGGCCTGCCAATTGATTCCAGAACCGTTTATCGAAGAAACGGCAACCTCTTGCACTCTCCTCTGAATACTTTGACGCTCGTGCTGCGTGGTGGATCCTAGTCGTGGCAAGTCCCTTCCTGCTGAGGCATGGCTGTCGGTATCTGCGTCAGGGCTCGTAAAGTTGATGGGATAAAAGTACGCTGATACCATCCTAGAGAAGTCCAACTGCAAGCGACCAGTCTCGATCATATCGTCATAGTGCTGCGAGGCGGCACGGGACATGTGGAATGCCGTACGGGGCAAGTTGTTCCACGCCTTCATCATGTCCCAGAATGGCTGACGCAGTTGGCTCAGCAGATCGAGTCCGCCATCGTTGAAATCACAGTAGACAATCTCAAAGCCAGCCTCCATCCGTAACAGCCCGTCGTAACCCCAAGGGGTGATCATCTCGCAAATCTCGGCGACGCGCGGGAGATCGTGTACCAGGGCGTCGACAAAGCGGTGGTCGCAGGGGCTGGTGGTGCCGTTGATCAGGCGCAACACAAGATCTTGCGTGTCTAGTGTGCCCAGACAGCCCTTTGCTGCGCTCATGCCGTCAAAGTACAGCAAGTTTAGGTCTCGGCTCGCTTGGTATGTGCGAAGATAGCCTCTGATGGGAGGAGGCTGCTTGCCTCCTGCCATCCAAGACTCGGATTGCTGGTCCCATTCGTCGCCCTGGACGCGTAGGACTGCTTGTTCAGGATCAAAAATGTCTCTCTTCTCTTCACTCGCACGCCATGAGATGGAGAAGACTTCCGAGTGCTCCGGCTCGAATGCCAGCCATTCAAGGCCTGTGATATTGGCGTCGCTACTGTGAGTTCCGTGGTACAGCAAGTTCCCTTTGGGCACTTTGGCTGGGATAATGGCCAAGCCGTTATGACTCAGCGATGAACCCCATTGTCGGACTGCTGAGTGGATTGAGTTGAAGATTGGAAAGGCATTGAGTCGCGCTTGTTCCAGAGATGGCTTGATAGTGGGCTCGGCTGCCGCTGCAATAAGGATGCAGCAAAGCAGGAGGACAATGTTAGCTAATACTCTTGAAAGAGCCATAGTAGGGGGTAGGCGGCTTCCTGTGAAGGAGGTGGCAATGCAGGAATGGCTGTCTTCGTGAGTTGGCAATCGACAGCCCTGGGTTCGCAATGGGTGGACTGAAGTATTTGGGATTACTTCCATAGGTTCGAAACGGGCTTTGAACATTTCCCCACCTGCAGTGATTCTTCTTGTGTATGCAGGCGGTCAGTATCATGTAGCAGTATAACGCACATAAGCAACAAAGAATGGAGAAACTCGTGGTGAAGCCTATGAACGTTCGCATCAGCACACGCATTCGACAGGGATGACAAAACTACGCATATATATTCCGTCACTCAGTTACACCATGCGCAATAACACATGCATCGCTACAGACACCGCTAATGGACTATCGTCCCACTAGTATGTCCATGTTCCAGAGTAAATGCTGTGGTGTGGTATGGCAGATAGCTGACATAAGAGGCCTTGTGGTCCTCGTCCGAGCACCAGTGCTCGCCGAATATGCGCACCGGATTAATGGTGAACGCCGTCGTCCTACTCCACTTCCACGTCTCCCGAAGGCGGGCTAATACCCATCGGAGAAGTACCCGTCATCGTAAGAGCCATCATCGTAAGAGCCATCATCGTAAGAGCCATCATCGTAAGAGCCATCATCGTAAGAGCCATCATCGTAATAGGCATTGTCCGAACAGTTCCCACCGTGGTGGTCATCATAGCCTGACACATATTCATCTTGAAAGCAACCTTGCTGGCTTTCCATGTTCCCCTCGTAGCAGACATTGTCGCCCTCGTCGAGATTCAAGATTTTCTCCCAACCAGCTTGGTAATCGGCCTCGAAGCCGAAAGATGGTGACTGATGCAGATGGCTATCAAAATTATGATGATCATAGTGCGAAGCGTGCTGGTCATCGTAACCTGAGGTATACCCGTCTTGAGCTCCTTGCTGACCCTGCATGTCCTCCTCGTAGTAGGCATTGTCGTCCTGGTAAAAATGCAAGGTACCCTCCCTACCTGCTCGGGGATTGTCATTGAAGCTGAAGGTCGACGGCTGTTCTAGATGACCATCGTGCTGATAGTCATAGTCTGAAGCTGCGAGCCAGTCGTTTGTGGAGTCGTTGAGAGCAGTGTCAGCGGCGTGGTTCTGGATTGAATGAGAGGACCAAGTACTGGCGTAATTGTCCAAGCACTCGTCTGGTTCATGGTTTTGGCTTGGGCGCGATCCATTATCGGAATCAGAGTCGGAAGAGTCTGACGACGAGCAGCATGTACTTGAAGAGCTACTTGGTGGAGGATAGCCTGGACTAGAACGTCTGTTTTGAAGCGGCACCCGAGAAAGACCGGATACGGGAAACACTTGATTTCTCGTGGTATGGAGGGAGGTGAGTCGTTGAGAAAGACGCTGGGGCCGGTGGTCGGGTCCTTGAAGGCCTTCTTCGCGCTTCAGCAAGCGATCATGTGTATTGTTGTCGCCCTCATGAGTCGACCGTGTTCCTGGATAGCAATGGCCTTTGGCTGCCTTCGAGATCAACGTCTTGCTGTCCTCAAAAGGACCAGCTCCTCCTCCAAGCACCGACTGCATTCCCGGCGGATAGTAGCGTCTGGCCGCCCTCAGAACCGAGATCTTGCTTCCTTCAATCTGAAGCATATATCGACGGAGAGAGTCGTTGATGCTGGTAGGGCGGAGGCGTTGACGGACGCCATGGGAGAACCAGCTAAACCAAAGACTGGTAGCGTTCGCCCTCCAGTTTCGAGTGTCGTGGCGAAGAAGAGAGACTTTCGTATTGAAAGCATCGACAAGAACAGTCCCTTGGCGGGAGATGTCGTACAGACTGTATGGAAGCGTTCCATCCACCGTGCGCCGGACTCGGTCAGCGGGGAAGGTAACTTGGGATTCGTGCGCGGGTTGAGCTCGAAGGATACTCTGCAGAGTTTGGTCGGACTTGTCGTCTTGACGGGACTGCTCGTGGGGATGGGACGACGCTCGATGAGAATGGAGTACGTTGCCCTTCTGCTTTTGTATGACACTGCCGCTTGTGATACGGTGGTAGCGAGGCGTGTGTTTGTCGAGCGTTTGTTGAGACTTGTACTCTTTGTGGCAGTACGGACAAGCGAGCTTGGTGCGTGGTTGACGGTGCGTAGCTGCTTTGCCTGTACGAGACTGGCCGTGAAGGTGGCCAAAAACTGCTGGCACTCCAACGACGGCCTTTGCAGAAGACTCCATCGCCAGTTCGTGCAGAGTGAGTGGATCGTCTCTCAACTTTGAAGTGCGATGTGCGGTGTTTGTGGGCTTTTACTTGTCCAGCAATTGTGTGGTCAGTTGGCAATTGGCAGTTGGCAATTGGCAGGACGACGCGTGGTTGCCGAGTTATTGACGCGGACAGTAGGAAAGTGAAGGGCTTTCACTTTGAACCCTCTTGAATAGATGACTCACTATTCTACCCTCAACGCAAAGCAATGGTTATTTCTCATCACCAGTCTTCTTTCGCCCCGGCGTCTTCCCATCCCACTTTGTCCGGACCAACCTCAACAGCAAATACGCCACGAATCGATACGCAACCACACAGCCAGCAAGCGCTGCGATGTTCACCACCGGGTCCACGTCGAGCTTGTATAGCTGCAACACCTGCTCGCCCGTCCCAATCACGCAACTCCCATCCGCCAATCTCTGCTCCGGGCCACACGAGAACGTCAGTCCCCTCAGACTCACCGGCCCCAACGCCTTGACCGCGTACCGGAGCGGACTCAGGTAGTTCAACGCGTTGAAGAGCGCCGGCATGTTAATACTCAGGATGCCCTGCATGATGTTGCCGACAGACAGGACGATGCTCACCGCCGTGACAGCGAACCCGGTGTGATCGCTAAAGACCGTATTGAACATGATGCCTAGACTCTCACCACAGCTAACAATCCCAAAGCAACAGAACACGCTCACAAAAAACATCTCGGCAGTGCGAGGGAACCCCACCGCCAAGACTCCCAGCACGCCAAAGATCAAGCAGCTCACCACCTCAAACGGCCACTCAAGCAGCGTGTATGTGAACAAGAAGCTCTCCACCGAGTACACGCCGTCATCGTCCTCGCGATAAAATACATCTCGCTCGGCCGGGTACACGGCTACGTTCTGCAGCATGCCGATGAAATAAAACGCACCCACCTGCTGGACGAAGCCGAGCCGATTCTGAATGGACGTGTAGTCGGACTGCAGCGGCGCGTAGAAGAGCGTGAGCACGACGGCGAGGCCGACGACTTGCATAAGCCGGGCGAGGAGAAGCGGCGGTTGGCGCCGGAAGTTGAGCGTCGCGCGATGGAGGAGCGGCGGCGTAGATGCGAGAAAAGACGCGCGGTGCCGAACGAGGGCACCTAGCTCTGCGGGCGTGGAGAGCCGCGCTTTGCCGTTTGATCGTCGACGAGGCTGTGCTGGGTCTGCGGATGGTCGGGGAGAAGAGGTTGTTGTTTTCTCCTCTGTGATAGGCTCCAGTTGGTCAGGCATGACGGGATCGCTCACGCGCGTCTCCCATGCTTCAACCAGCATTCCCACAGTCTTCCGCGTCTCCTCCTCCCTCGCCTCTCCCTGAAGATCGACGGTAATCAAATCCATCACGAAGTCTGCTGGGTTTGTATTTCGGGGACACTCTCTCCCCAGCCTACCAAAGTATGGCAGCATCGCGCCCGCAGCGCCGCTGTATACTGGCCTACCTCCCCTCGCCAACAACAGTACATTTCCAAACTGCCCAAACAAATCTGACCGCGCCTGATGGATCGTCAGGATCAACGTCCTACCCTCTGCTGTCAAGCCCCTCAGCACTTCTAGAATCGAGCTTGCTGTGAATGCATCCAGTCCACTCGTGGGCTCGTCCAGCAGCAATATTCGCGGATCCGTCAAGATCTGGACAGCGATTGTCACGCGGCGCTTCTCGCCGCCCGAGATTCCCTTCACCAATTCATTGCCCACCAGATTATCCGCACAGTCCTTCAGTCCCATCTTCAACAGCACAGCCTCGGCGCGCGCATTCTTCTCGGCGCGGGACAAGAAGCGCGGCAGGCGTAGTCCCGCGGCGAAGCGCAGCGTCTCGCGCACGGTGAGCGACGGCAGCAACGCGTCGTCGTCTTGACACACGTACGAGCAGACGGAGCGAATGACACTGTCGGACGGCTCGGCGCCGTTGAAGGTCAGGGTGCCACCGCGCCGATATGTCGTGCTCATGTTGTTGGACAGGCGTAGCGCCATGGCGTTGAGAAGCGAGGTCTTGCCGCTGCCGCTGGGTCCCATGATGACGTTGAGCTTGCCGGCCTCGAAGGTTGTGGTGACGGGGTGCAGGATCGTCTTGCGCGGCTGGCTGCGTCCCCACGCCGAGCGCTTGTCGAGGTCCAAGGAGAACTTGTCGAGCCCGAGATCGATGGCACGGATCTCTTCGATGGAGCGCGCTGCCATCTTCTCTTTGCCTGCGGAGTGGTCGCTTTCCGAGATGCGCGGGCGGGCGATCGTCATGTCGGTGCGCATCAAGGTGAGCCCGATCCAGGACAGGGTGTAGAAGAGGATGGCGAAGCAGAAGCTGGCGACGGCGGGCTTGGTCACCCAATCAGTTGCGAAGCCGAGGGACTGTAAGACATAGGCGCCCGTGTAGGGGATGCATTGCGGGTTGGATTCGCCGCCAGGGTAAGGGCAGTCATAGAAGGTGTCGTGAAACTCATTGCCGCAGAGGGCGCCGAAGACGTAGAACTGAAAGAAGTTAGTAAGTAGCAGAGGCTTGAAGTTGATAAGACTTTTTTCCAGAGACGAACCGTGTAAGTAATATACTTGATCCATCGAAGCCAGATGGGAATAGTGTTGCTCTGAATGAAGAACCCACAGGCAAACGATTGCAGCGTATACACCAAATTCGCAATCAGACTCGCGCCGGCAAAGTGCCTACTCGTCGTCACGCACACCATGGCACAGGTGACCGCGATGTACTGGTTGATGAGCGTGATGGCGAAATAGGTCAGAAACCTTTCTGGATCCGGGTTGAGCCCTGCCATCCAGTAGCTGATGACCGAGAATATGATGGGCACAGGCAGATCCTCCGTGACGAGCCTGGCGATGCGGCGGGAAACTAGGAAAGGGAGCGCCGTGGCGCAACCCTCGCTGTGCTCTCGATCGAACACGGGCATGTCGATTGTGAGCCTATAGACCTCGAATACGAGGAAGAGATAGCCCTCTAGCGCGGAGGTGGTGTATAGAAAGCCTTGCCGCGATCGAATACCAGCTTGGTCCCGTCCCAGGCGGAAAAAGATGTAGCCAGTGCATAAGCCCATGAAGGCGGCCTGCATGATTGCCGCCACCATACCCATCGGATCGCGGTATGTCGTCTTGAGGGTACGCGATGTCATGACCTGGATCTGGCGCGTGAAGGACGTCGCGTGCTTGTTCTTCCCAAGCAACAGTCCTCCACCACCCGCTGCTGCCGTGGTTTCCTCCTCCCCCTCTACAGCTGGAGGGAAGCGAGACGCGCTCTCTGCGGACCATGCCACCTTCAACCGCTCTACCCTTGCCATGCTCTCGGCCTCCAGCTCCGGTGTGCGGTTATCCACCGCGGCGAGGTCGATGACATGCTCAGCCGGGTTGACAAAGGCAGGCGTCTGGAAACCCTGGGCCTCAAACCAGGGAAGGCACTCGACCATCGGACCCGAGTACACGGGCGCTCCCTTGGACAGGATGATCAAATTGTCAAATAACCCCCAAATCTCCGACCTGGGCTGGTGGATGGTGACCACGACATTCCTCCCCTTGGCCGCCAAGTTCTTCAACGTCCGCACCAGCTGGAACGCACTGCTGGCATCGAGCCCGGTTGTCGGCTCATCCAGAAACAACACGCTCGGGTTCGCCAGCATCTGCACGCCGATGCTCACCCGCCGCTTCTCCCCACCCGACAGCCCACGGTGCACATGATTGCCCACGCGCGTGTCGGCGGCCTCCTTCAGCCCCAGCTCGGCGATGACCTCCTCCACCAGACGCCTGCGCTCCGTGGCCGTGGAGGCATGCGGGGCGTCGGCGCGGGCCCGCAGGCGCAGGTCGGCGGAATACTGGAGGGTCTCCCGCGCGGTAAGCGTGGGCAGGAGCACGTCGGTTTGGGTCACGTAGGCGGAGCGGATGGAGGTGCTGGTGGTGCTGCCGTTGAACAGAATGCGGCCGGACTGGGTGAGGCGTGGAGAGGAGATGCGGGAGGAGATGGTGTTGAGAAGGGTGGTTTTGCCGGAGCCAGAGCCGCCGATGATGGCGGTGAGGGTCCCAGGGGCGAGGGAGGCGGAGACGGAGGTTAAGAGGGGTTTGATATAGGAGAAGGAAGAGGAGGAGGACTCGGAGGAGAGGAAGTGTGACTTGAGCAGAGCGGGATATGTGGCTGGCTCTAGGATGGATGGGGATGTATCGACGGTCACTGTGAGGTCGCGGATCAGCACCTCGACCGGAGCGACATCGTCGAGGCTGAGCTGGTTGCCATGGCCATGGGTGAAGTGCGCAGGCTGCGGGCCTCCGTAGGTGCTGCTGATGTCTATGCTGGTAGCGATCGAGTCGGGCCGGTCGAACTTGTCCGTCTCGTCGACGTGTGGTTGAGGAGGAGCTGCTGTTGAGGTTGTTGTTGTTTTTGTTGTTGTTATTGTCTCGGAGGGCTGGTCATGTGCCTCGGTGGAGGATGCCATGATGCATGCATGCACTCACTCATCCGTTCACTTCAGATATACATATGTAAGTGAGTTGTGATTTTCACCTAGGACATTCCGAACGGTGAAATCGTTACACATGGCCAGTAGAGGTCGATACACAAGCAGAGTCTAATGAGGAGCCCCAGAGTCCAAGCCTACTTGGGTAGTCAGTCCCACGACAAGGGATGATACCTTAGTACTGGGGAACAAAGCACATTTCTCCATCCAGTCCATCCAGTCTGCCAGTCCACCAGTCTCCGTTGACACACGGACTGTTAGGTCGGCCCGCAGACGCCACAATCCTTCCTTCACGGCTATTTTATGAAAACTCAATTACTCGCTTCCCGTTTCCCCGGACGACTCGAATGCTTACTCGAATGCTTAGCCTGCATTTGGACAGAGTAAGCAAGATGCTGCCGTGGTCCGATGTAACCATCCCGGAGCCAAATGTCCCATTACCAAATACTTACCGCTTTGTCGGTATGATAGGATCTCCAGGGGGGAGCGACCGGGGAGTCGCACATATATCCCAGATCTTCAGGGACAACATTCACAGGGAATCTATACACGGTGAGATCATCTCTTGATCTGCCGGATTTAACCGATATTGATTCGCGGCTCTGTTTAAATAAGTGAGCAGCTACGCGCAATTACTATGCAGTCGACATACTATGTAGATATTGAAGTATCGTCCCTAATTCAATGGTCCTCTTATTCGGAAGTATTCAGAATAAGGTTCAACTTTCTACAGTCCCTCGAGATCGGCAGCAGGGATGCGATAATTTTCAATGATACCCTGGACTTTGCTGCCACTGCTGACACAGCAATTGTGTCGCGTATTGAAGCGCGCTCTCGTCGCGTCCATAGCATGATATAAGTACTAGCGTGACTTCGGTGGGCAAACATGTACATTGTTCAAGAAGGAATTTACATTGACATCAAAACGACTGGCGCTTTGTACAGTTTATCGCAGCGCTTTTTCTGGGACTGCTGTTGAGAGATGGTCGACGGGGAGTCGTGCGTGGTAGGGAAGCATATTGCGGAATACCCACTCATCAATGTGCTTTGTATGTTTTTGCGGCGATGCCAAACTTTAGCAGTCTTCCTCAAGTTGACGAGAACCGATATATGCAGGCAGTCGAGTTTTTGATATTCAGGTAGCACGAGACTCGAAAGAAGATTGCAATATCTAGATAGCTCCTCGCCAAACAGACCCAATCCCTCAATCAGATCTATCGCAATGCTCTCTGAATGCCCTACCCCTCATCGAAGTGCACGACATGCTGATTATCTAGACCGTCCTCTTTTCCGTGATAGCCTCACCAAGAGGTTTCCTGCCCACGAACCCCTGATTCTCGTCTCCCACAGCAAAGACCTTATTACCCCTCACCCACGTCTCCCTCACTCGACCCACAAACCGCTTCCCCTCCCACGGACTACATCGATTCTTCCAATGCATGCCGCCACACTCCAGCACCCACTTCTCCTCGTCATCAAACACGCACACATCCGCATCCATCCCGACCTTCAGCGCGCCCTTCCTATGCGCCAACCCGACCTGCTTCGCCGTCGCCTGCGAGCACAGCCTCACGATATCGAGCATATCCAACGCAGCACCCCGCCTGCGTGCCGTGGTATGCAGAATCGGCAGCCCCAGCCCGATGCTTGAAATCCCGCCCCACGCCGCGAAGAAATCCCCCTGTGCCACATTTCCCTTGGTCTTCTCCTCCCCTGGCATGGACATATCCACACCCGAGTCCGCGTGCCGCAGCTCCCCACCCACGTCGTGTACGTGCTCGTGCTGCAGGTGCTGTGGAAGCAGCTTCAGCTCCGGCGTGCAAGGGCTGTGGTCCGACACGACCGTCTTGATCACGCTGGCCGCCGGATCCTCGGCGCATAGCTCCGCCCATAGTCCGTCCTGATTCGTCTGCGAGCGGATCGGCGGGCAGCACTTGTGCCGGGTGTCGCCGTCCTCGACATCCTCCGCCGCGAGACCCAGGTAGTGGAAGCACGTCTCGGCGGTGATGTTGATGCCGCCGTCGCGTGCCTTTTTCAGGATGGGAATGCATTCTGTGGCCGAGAGGTGCACAATGTGCAGGTGCAGATCGGGCGCGAGGTGCGCGAGCGAGAGGATGGATTCCAGGGCGGTCGTTTCGAAGGAAGGAGGGCGCGAGGTGAGGAACGTGTTGTAGGCGGTGAGTTCGCCCGTGGGGGCGAGTGGTGGTAGGGAGGAGGTGACGGCGTCGCCGACGCTGTCGGCGATGGGCGGAATCATCTCGGCGTGGAACATGAGGGTGGTAGGAGTGTGCGCGAGGGTGCGCATTGCGAGGGCGACGTCGGTGCTCGAGATGGCAGGGAACTCATCGACCTGTGGATTGGTATTGTTTAGTTTTCGGTAGTCTCAATATGAGAACATGTGGAGGAGGATGTTTGGAATACGGAGAGAAGGAAAGGAGTCTTACACCACTCTCGATCAAGAAGCCCTTGAAGCCGCGCACACCCATCTCGACTAATGGCACAAGTTCCTCGGCATTCCCCGGTATGACACCTCCATAAAACCCAACGTCAACCCAGCACTGGCCCTGGGCTGCTGCCAGCTTTTCCTGAAAACCTTTTACTGTCGTGGTAGGCGGGATGGCATTCAGCGGCATGTCGATGACGGTGGTGACACCGCCCGAGGCCGCCGCCCGCGTGCCGGTGGCAAATCCCTCCCATTCTGTCCTGCCGGGCTCGTTGAGATGAACGTGTGCATCTACGAGGCCTGGCAGAAGCAACTTGGGAGAGTGGTCGATATAGGTTGCAGAAGGGGGGAAGGAGTTAGGTGGGAGAATGGCGGGTACGATGGTCAGGATCTTGCCCGTGGTCGGCGAGACCGTGATGGTTGCTGGGCTGAGGGTGAGGCTATCATCGGGAAGGGTGAGGACGGCGCGGGTCGAGACAAGGACGGTCACAGGATCCGAGGTCATTGTGAAAGTGGATGAAGGGGATGATCAGATCGCGGACAAGTATAGACTACTTCAGAAACCAGTTCACTAGAGAAACAACGGAGAGACTGTCTAGAAGAAGTTCAGGGTAATGAGGCTAAGCGACAGGCTTATCGGAGAGCAAAGTCAGTCCAGGAAGGACAAAGGAAGTGTGATGATAATATCCCGCGGTGGTGAACAGTCAAGTCAGTATGGTGTGTAAGTGTGAGAGAGCAAGAGAGAGCAAGAAAGACACAAGACGTGACAGCTTCACGAGACCAAACCGATTCTGCTGGCCTGAAAATAGATCCACCCATAACCGCGGCACCCCTTCATAGTCTTTACCGCCTTCCGATCTCACACAAATGCGAATGCCTTACTTCCATTATCGCGCCGCCAGAGGGATGAGGACATTTCGTTATCTTGAGTGAAGAAAACGGCCGAAACGGGACCGGCCAGAGTAACCGACAAAGACAGGGGTAACCTTACATGCTTATCAGGAACAGTTCATTGGTGATGCCTTCCCGCGCTAGTCCCGCGTGGGGGTGGCATCCTTGAGCCGCACGGCCCGACATTGATACCGGCCCAATAGGGAAAGGGGCACTCTTGCGCTAGGCAGACACCGACTTCCGACTTGTTTACCTTCCTTTGCCCGTCTTCGGCCGAGTCTCATCTTCAATTTTGATCGAGTAACTATCGAGTAACAATCGAGTAATTGTTCATGCAAACACTCGACCAAGCGCCCTTACTATGTCCGATTTTGGCATATACGGCGCAGCACTTGCCGACACGTTGCCGACACGAAAATCAGAGTCACGATGCGACGGCCTTGGCCGAAGCTTACACAGACCCTTTTGCTGCAAGACAAATGTTCATCGATATACAGACCGTCTTTGCAGCGACAATATGCCATCTTCTTTGTATTGAGGTACCCAATTTAAAGGTGGCCTGGTGATGGCATGGTGGGGTGGGGCATCCATGCTTTGCGTTGCGGCTTCTCACACAGGCGACACATTGTGACACGTGTTGGCGAAGCCGGATGACTTTTGGTTTTCATCATGAAGTCGGGGCGAATACGAGGTACGCTCAATCTATCCAACGACACCAGACAGGTCCAGCTCACCGAATCTATCGAGACTGCCTCAGTGCTCAAGGGATTGGAGCTTGCATACGGTCATCATGATGCTACGAAGTCGTAATGTCAATCTCTTGTCATTTCCTCAGCTTGAAATCGAGCTTCGATTCCTCAACAACCCAAAATCCAAGTGGATGTGTGGAGCGTCAGGGGCGACACCCCCATATACTGCGTCGGCGCCGTTTGTTTTTTGCTGCAAGCAGGCAGGCTGGTTGGATGGGTTTTGCCATGGATTGCAAGAAGAAGAAATAGGGCATCCGCACCCTCGCATTCGCGTCGTCCACCCTGGACCGCCTGGAAGAGCAAACGGAGCCTGAACAAACGCACAGCCAACGACCGGACCAGACTGACTTAATGAGTCCCTAGCCAGTCTATGGATATTTTTCTGTCTTTCTTTCTGGGCATTGTTCGCAGAGTTGAAGTGAGCAGCACGACCTGGGAAAACTTCATGAAGATAGTTAAGGCTGGGCCGCAAGGAGGTGAGGGTATCTCCACGAGAATAAGAATCCGGACAATGCACCCTTCGAAATGAAGGGGAATATATCTTGCTTTTGCATTACCACCCCGCATTGCCCTCAAAGAACAGCTCCATTCACTATTCGTTTTGCTACTCGTTTGCTTACCGCGTACTACCCGTCGAGCCCTTGCTCTGACATGTATCTCGAACGGCGTTATACCTCCGGCATTGATAAAACTGTCGAGCTTTTTCGTGTCGTGTTCGTGAGGACTAGGGCGTGGCGCGTCAAAGAGAAATATTCAAAGGGCCAGCAATGTCAAACTTTTCTCCCTCCAACATCAACCACAAGTGCCATGCCTCCGTTTCATCAACTGCCCAGCCCTCCCCCTTCTGAGCGAGAAGGCTCAATCTCCAGCACTTCCCGTCTTTGTGGCAACATGCCTCTGGATTATGCCATCGAAACCGACGTGAAACCCATAGTCAGAGACTTTAGGACTGGGGCCGTGCTTGACCCAGGTGGTGCTGGGGATAAATACGTCGTCGATCGTCGTGGCAAGCGTGTTCGTTACGAGATACTTCCAGACGACACTCCGAGCCCGTCGCCCAAGAGGACTCGAATCAAGTCTGAACCAGCAGCATATAATCGCTTGGACACTGCTGACATCAAATCTGAGGATGAAAACGAAGGTCCCAACAGGATATTGTCAATTGAGAGTCAAGACCCTCCACGAGATCGGAAAGGATCGTCACATCGATGCTTTATTCAAGACAAAGATCCGCAGAGGCCGAGGACTCCATGTCCCTCTACTCGTGTCAGGGACGAGCAACGCCATGCCAGGGACTCTCCATCTGACGATGACTCCTCTGATGGTGCAGGATCGTCCTCGTCTCAAGATTCCTCATCTGACGACGATACTTCTTCAGATGAGCCTTCCTCGTCATCATCGACGGATGGCTCTCTGATGGACGTGTCCTCAGTCTTCAGGCCATCGAGGTCGCCATCCCGCTTCGCGGATACGCCGAGTCCCACAACACGAGGTCGAAGTCGTGTTAAGCAAGGTGTGGACCAACGTTCGGATGCTCCGCCAACGCCCTCAGCTCTATCCAAGGGGAAACCGGCATCGCAAGCTACGTCCGTACCAAAACCGCCTTCCATGTCATTTTACATTCCCATCCGCCAGACTAACTGTGAAAGCCGCCAAAGCAGCCACATCCCTCCATGTCTTCCAACACCTGTGCATGCTGAGTCAACTGTCTCTCCTGCCACTTCCCGAGCCCATGGCTGGAATCCAATCAACAAAAAGAGAAAGGCCGCAAATCCTAGCAAGTCGAATGATCTTCGCGCAGGAACAAAGCCAGACTGGAGCGATGCGCGTACCATCCCGACAGCACCTGCTGCCATGCTCGCGTCAGCTTCACAACACTACAGAGCGGCTACTGCTGGGCCAAGCAAAGGGCCCCATGGTCCTGGTCCAGCTCAGAGTCCTGCCGTTCATTCCTCGCAAAATTCCAAGCAAACGCGCATTGCAAAAACTTCATCACAATCTCAGGCCTCATCTGCATGGCGCTCGCCTAAGGGAAAGGAAATAGCCAAGACCACGATCGAGAACATTACACAGGAGCCATTTCAAGATCATCACTCTCAGGCAGGTCAACCCAAGCTTGCGGAGCAAGTCCGGGACAAGGATCAGATTCAGAGCCAAGTGGATCGCGATAACAAGCGTGCATTGAAGAACAAGGCCAACTGGCAGAAGCTCAAAGCGAAGAAGAAGGCCAAGAAGCTGCAGAAGATGAAGGGCCAAGCAAATATTTCTAAAAGGTATGAGGCCCTGCGCTATTTAGACTGCAAGGATGCTTGCTGTCTTATCAATCTCACCTCTTCCGGGACAAGACTTAACAGTTGACATAGTAGACATGGACCACCCCGTCAAGCACGCATCGAGCGGTCGATCGAAGAGATTCCAGGACCTGGACTGCCCACGCCCGGCCCATCATCGTCGACTGGCAAAACAAACACACCAACGCCACCAGGCACATCGCCTGCTCGCTCCGAGTCAGGCATGTTTGTGACCTCGCCTATCCAGCGGGGAACGCCCGGTCCGCCATCATCTCATCAGAACCTGCCAGCATCCCTCACACCTTTCAACTCATCCCCACCTACCCAAAAGGCAAACAAGCGAAGCCGCTCTTTACACGAGAATGCGGAAGAGGTTGGCATCAGGGCAATGGCCCAGGCCGCAGAAGGCTTGCAGCGCACAGGCCGAGAAATTGAGGCTGGAATGCGTCTAATGAAAGAGCGGCTCGAGCAGAAGATGGAACATGAGCGCATCGAACGGCAGCGTTTTGAGCAAAGTTGGGAGGAGCAGTTTTCCCAGACCAGGCGCGAGGATCGTGTGGAAAGGGAACGCTTTGCCCTGGGACTGGAGGAGAGGCTCTCGAGGCAGATGAAAGATGATGAAGCCGAACGTAAGCGCATTGGACAAGCCATGGCGGACAATGAGGCCCTTACTGCGACTCTCCAAGGCCAATTACAAAGTCATGGTGATCGTCAACGAGTCCGCAACGACGCCACCGTGACGCACATGGAAAATAACACCCAGAAAGTAAGGGAGCTACAGAAACATATCGACGACTTGCAACGGCAGCAAAAAGCCAACCAAGACCTCGTCAATGACAGGTTGCTGCGGCTCGAGGCCGCAACTCTGCCTGCTGGCCCGGCAAACAATACCAACCAACAAGCAGCCCCTGCCCAGACACAACCCTCGGGCGCTCGAAAGCCACAAATCCGCGAGGTGCGTCCACGGGAAGCCTACGACTGGCCGATGCGTGGTAGGCGACCCGGCGTCATTCCGGACACTTTGATCCAGAGTGAACACGGCAAACCAAATCCGCGTACTCTGCCGCCCCTACCACCAAGGAACCTTCGAAACAGTGGATCAGCTTTGTCGAGGCCAGCGCAGCCCCTTGCGCAGAATAACAACGCTTTAAATTCCGGGAGATCCAACCAAGGTGCGCACCGTCAGAACAGGTCAGTGCAAAGAAAGCCTGACCAAACTTTACCTCATTCCAATCACTTTTATATACTGACCGACTCATTATGCAGGACGAATGACAATGATCGGGCCATCGATTCCGACTACAGCACAGCGCGTGCACAAGACAGGCCTCAGCCACTCTCCGCGCATCCCAGCCCGAATACCATCAACACAGCCACGGAACCATATATCCAGCCCACACCGTTCCCAGGTCAAGGAGCCTTCTTCCAACCCCTTCCCGAGACTGACACCCAGCCCGCGCCGGCCACCCCCTCCAGCCCAACCACTAGTGCATCCACTATCGAACAACCCAACTCCTCACTGCCCAGGCTTCCACGTCTCACCTACGAAGAAATGAAAAGGCGCATCCTCAACCACCCTTTATCCGGTCTCGACCTCCACATCGACTACGATAAGGACACCGATGGCAGCCAGACCACCGCTGCCACTGCCTTCTTGCTCAACGCACCCCAGGCCCTCGTCGCCGCCCGGTTCCGCGCCTTCCTTAACAGACCCGCCTTCGTTTTGGATCTAGACGACCTGGCGGTCCGTAGCAAGGGCTGTTGGGCGGTGGCGGCTGGTGGAGGCCAGCAGGACACGCAATTCAAGCTGTATTACAACGATTGTAACTATGCCTTTACGCTCAACAGAGTAGCTGTGCGCATGTGGCACGGGGAGGAATCTGTGCTACGTTTGCTATTAAGCAAGGATCATAAGGCGGTGCACCTTTGTCATAATAAGCGGTGTTTCAATCCTAGTCATATTGTAGTGGAAAGTCGTAAGGAGCATGTGGATCGGTTGCGTTGTGTTAGAGAGGGCTGGTGTGGAGGGCACCGGGTATGGTCTAAGTGCGAGCAGAGAGACGAGAGAAGACGATGTATACTCTCGTAAGGGACCCTTCAGGTCGGAATGCATCTTGACTAGCTCTGTTATCATTTACTATATATATTTAAGATATTCCAGTGTTTATTAGAGACGCAGTAGTATTAGTACTATAGTTAAGTAGAGACACCAAGTAAGGGTAGTAATAATAATATAAATACTAGCTCTCTAATAGAATAAAAGCTAATTCTTATAGGAATAAAACTTATTAATAAATTAGAAGCGGGGAAGGCGCTGGATTTAAAAGACTCGCTAGCGCCTTATATACCTAGTGCAGGCCTTCCTGGCTCTATTATAATACTTATCTTACCGGGCTCGAAGTGCACGGTAGTAATTCACGTATTGTAATTTAAACACGAGTGGGATTAAATCCTTTGCAGACGA
>JAPEVC010000360.1:0-23339 GCA_027946555.1 Gnomoniopsis sp. IMI 355080 | reverse complement strand
CCCCCAGCCCCGGCAGCCCTGTAGGCAATCTAACAACCGCCCCCCTGTTCTCCATGGCTCCATCGAAAAAGGCAAGTCGAAACACGCGCCTCCAAGATTCCCTTTTACAGATTTACTATGCACAGTAATGTCGGAAGTCAACCTTGGAAGACTTAAGCTTGTAACTTAGTTTGGCTTCGGTTCTGACAGATCGTCCAATGCTTCTTTCTTCGCTTACCTCTAACTTAACCCAGAAGCTACCTTGGTTGTTTACTATTTGGGCCTCGGGTCGGGAACTTTTGTCTAGAAGCTGATGTGCACTTCTGCGGCGTGTCACCTCGTGACCCGAACATCGTCGCTCTCTCTTTCACTTTACTGCTTACCACCAACCTATATTATATACCTGGCAAGTTGTTAATTATCCGTCCTCGCTCCTACTGCCCCAGAAGCTAGGACGGATGCCACCTTCCGTTCCAAATGATATATTCCTCTTTCGCTTCTGTCTCTTTGTCTACATATGCCCGTTTTCACTAGTTACCTTAAGGTAGGTAGGTATCCTCACATGGCCGTTGCCAAGCATCTAGCCAGTGCCTAACAAGGTCACATTGGCCCGAGCTATAGGCTAAAGTCCGAGGCTGTGGGGTTAGTGCGCTCCGTTGCAGCCAGTATTGTGAGTAGCGGGCATTGTTTTTGGACATCACGTCGCATGGCGCAAAAAAGTATTACAATGACCTGCTCTTTTTCGTACTCGATCAAAAGAGGAATGAACCTCTGCACCGACGGCGCTCCGTCAGCTCATAACCTGTACTAGGACTGGAATCAAGCGGTGCACCTCTAATGCGGAGGCACGCACCGGAAATGAAGCAAAACCTTAGATTTCCTCTCTGCTGTGGAAATATCCTGAAATTTCGAACGGATCTACTTGTGAGTCGTGTCGTGCAGTCGTGTCAGGAAAAGACAATTCGATAAAGGATAAAATGTCCTCGTTTTAATGAACTCATCACGTTTCATATAAGATCCTCATTACCCAGAGATGGATCACGTGGAACCTGAGATGTATTTCAAAAGCTTCATTATGGTTTGTGCTTATCTATTGGGTATATCATATATGGTTTCCAGATGCTGCAAAGCATTGTTTACCTTTTTTAGCAGACTTGTCGGCAAATCGCAGCTCATGGGCGATTGCACAAATCTACACAATTTCAGTGCCCTTCTCCACATCCAGGTTCTGTACCCCAGCAGCAACTCTCTCTTCATCTTCCCTCCCCTCTCCCGACTTTTGTCGATTTTCTTGCCCCTGATTTCCATCAACCTCCGTCGTCGTCGTTGTCGCAGCCCGTTTCCTCTGCCTCTCCAGCTTATCCGCAAGCCTCGCCCGCTTCCTGTCGTTCTTTGCCTGCTCCTCTCTCATCTCTCTAATCACAGGACTCTTGGCCCGGATACGCTCTCCGTACTTGTAAAACACAAACGGAATCGGAATCAGCACGACCTCCATCAGCCCGAGCAGCGTCCCGGCCCATTGCGGCGTGAGCTTGGCGTACATGCTCGGCCCGGCGAGGGGCAGCGTGGCGCCAAAGAGCGACCGCATGACAGCATTACCGGCCAGCGCGCTGGCGGCATAGTAGCCGTACGCGCCGGCGAGGTAATTGGTGCCGTAGATGAAGCACAGCGTGTTGCCCATGCCAAAGGGAATTCCAAAGGCGATCGGGACGGCGTAGTGGATGGTGATGGGGAGACAGGTCCACGAGAAGACGAGCTGGCCGATCGGGGTCAAGATGGCGCCAATGGTCATGATGCTCGCGCTCGCCTCGGGCGCGACGCGGCCTGTCGTGGGATCCTTGGGGTGGGAGTTGATGATCTTGCGCCAGACTGGCTCCAGGAAGATGGCGATGAGGGTGCCGATGCCGATGCCGAGGAAGGACAGGCCTGTGTCGCCGGGAGACCAGCCTCGTGTATCTGCAAATACGATTGGGTAGGCTACGAAGCACTGTTTGGTGGGAAAGAAGTTGGAATGACTCGTTAGTCTTTTGCGCTGCAACGACCTGAATCAAACTGGGCGGGGAAATCGAAACAAAACTCACCAAGTATAAGATCCCGTAGATGACAGAGATCCAAATGTTGAAGAACCACAGGATCGGCTCCGTGGCACTCAGGACAAAAGGTCGGCTCAGGTTGATCTTCATGAGCTCGGCGGTCGACCTAACCGCGTCGTCGTACTCGCACCAGTACCTATCATCGTCATGTTCCTTCCTCAGCTTGGCCGACTTGTCCTTCAGAATGGCCGGAATATACGTCTCCTTGACCGTGAACATCAACACGTTGGCAACACCCGCTAGAATCAGCACCAACCACATATCCCACCTCCAGCCGAGATATTGGTAAACAAATCCACCAATCAGCGGTCCTGTCACCGGCCCGTTCAAAGGTGCAATACTCCACAGACTCATGTACTTTGCACGATCGTCCTCTGTCGAGATGTCTGCGACCGTCCCCGCGGCATTGCAGATCATCACAGCGCCAAACAGCGCCCCAAAGAACCGCACCACAATGATCTCCGTCAACGACGTCGCAAGCGCACACGGAAGAATCAGGAGCATCGAGATGGCCATGCAAATCAAATACACTGGCCGCCGCCCAAAAAGCTCACTCATCGGCGCCACAATCAAGCTGCCCGTTGCCAAGCCCATCAAATACGTCGTGACGCCAAGCGTGGCAATGACCTCGCTACCCTCGTGGAACGTCGCCATCAGACCCGGGATGGCGGCCGTGTAGGACGTCGAGTACAGCACAATCACCCAGGTCGAGTAGCTGACGACAAAAATAACATACATCCGATACCACGTCGGCCAGTCCTTGGGATTCAGCGGGTCCGGCTTGTCGTCGTCAAAGGTGACCTCGAAATCGGGCGGGCGCGACCATGTGCTCGTTGTGGTGGCGCCGGTGGCACCTGTGCGCATGCGGCTGACGGGCTCGCCGCCTAGCTGGCTGCCGGACAGTGCTATCTGAAGCGGTTCGAGGGGATCCGTGTCTGTGGAGGAGGTGGAGGTGGCGCGGGAGCGGGGGCGGGAGCGTGTTGTGTGGCGGCTGCGGCTGCGGCTTTTGGTTGGTGCGAGCTCCGGGGAGGAGGACTTCTCCTCTTCGCCGCCATAGAGGGAGCTGTCTGTTGTGTGCTCGTGCTCGTGTTCATGTTCATGGTCGTTGTCGTGGTGGGTAGAAGTGGTGGTGGCGGGAAGAGGATTCCGGGTTCGGAGGTCAGCGTAGGAGGGTTTTTGCTCAGAAGCAAAGTCGATTGCGTCTGCCATGATGATTGTGGTGGTACGTTCGAATTTATATTCCCATGGATATGTGGTCCTGGCTGGAGCCGTCGTCGTTGGGATTGATCTGCGAGATCGGCGGTGGGATTACAGAGGGGTTGGGACGAGGTTGTTGTATATCGTCCCCGAGTGGTTGATGGCGTCGTCTTGACTCTGGGAGAGTCGAAAGACGAAAGAGGTGTGTCACTTTGATAAGAGAAAGACTCATCCAGTGGGCTAGATGGGAGAGAGCATGTATGTACATGCGCAATTGCGATATATCAGCTAGCAGGCCGTCTCGGACACGGATACGTTAGACTGGAGACGTCGCAACCGGCAATTGTCCGAGGTCGTCGTCCACGCACACAAAATCCCACGACCAATTTCATACGCTGATGCCGGAGTCACAGTGCAGGACGAAACGCAGCGGAGGGGAAAACCGGGGAGAGAAACAGTTCTCTTTAAAAGACAAGGAGAGAAAAATTATTTATACATCCATTCCAGCAACCCGGGGAAGGGCGGGCAAAAGATTGGCAAGAAGAAAAAAAAAAGAGGGGGGGGGCCTTATACAGAGTACCAACTAGACTGTTCTAGTCCGTGGTTCAACCAACCCCCCGGGCACAACGCGGAAACAAGCCCACAAATATCTCCAGGACCCTCACACCTTCAACCCGCATGTGTCTCCATTTTCAACCGCGTCTTTCCATTCGACGGGGGTTTTCCCACTTGGCATGGCAGGCCTGGGCCACATGGCTGCTCAGGAACCTGTTCCAGACCTCTCTTTTCTTTTGTGTTTCTTCTTTCTCTTGGGGACACAGAAGCGCTCATTTGCGGAGAAGCCAACCCTTCTTCGCTGGCGACTTGGAGTTCGTGCATGAAATCTTGTTACCGTGCCGCGGGGCTCGTTTTTGGTGTGAATGACGCCGTCCATTTGGTAAGTTTGCGTTACAAAGTACACACACTTCCGGCCCGGACCGGATGAGCCAAGACCTCCCATGAAATGACAGGGATCACGATGCCGCACACCATCAGTAAATCGGCACTTGAAGGGCGCGCCGGGCCCGGCGATCGGGGTGCCTTTGCTGTCAACAGTTGCCAACAACTGCATTGTCTTTTTGGAGATCGAAACTCTCTTTCTTTGCATCATCACGAGGGTTGAAACTCTATCGGAACTTCCCATCCGTCCCTCTCAGAGCCCAGTCGTCAAATTCACACACGAGTCGACCGGGAAGGGGAACGGGGTTTTCCCCCTGACCGGTGTTGTTCGCCAAGATAACAAGACACACATTTGTACGCCGTCGTCCAAAATCTCGGCCCTTCGCGCTTCGGCCTCTGGGTGCCGATGAGCACGAACCGTTGGGGGAACCTTTGTTGTGGCTGGCGTAAAACGCCCAGCCGCATTCGGGGTGAGAGGGGGTGTTTCTTCCCAAGGAACACTATCGACGTGTGTGAATGAAGCTTTGTCACGAAGCAATCTTGGCCTGCGCTTGTTTGCGTGCAACGTGTTCGTCGAAAATTCGGGGTCGACGAAAAAGGTCGGATAGTTGCGGGAAACCAATGCATTGCGGAAACCCGGCGCGGTGGAGGACCCCGTTCCTGGGCGGGGCCCTGGGCGCGTTTGCGGAGCCCGTTCACAAAATACGGGGTTGTGTGTGCTGCTGCTGCTGCTGTGCGGGTCGTGTTGGTTCGTCCACAGTTTGGAGAACCTGTCAGACCTGATGGAAATGACGAGTCCCATTATTTCAGCTGCCTCGTTGCTGTGGCTCTTTGGTTTTTTTTTAACATGACAGGTGTCTTCCGTAACATCCCATCAATTGTACAGAGAAGACAAATTATTCGCCCTCAACCCAGACGCCAGGCTTGTTATATCGGTGCCGCCCACCACCTGACCACAGTCACATTCACATCCATTGCCATCGCTCCCAACGCCGCCATCAAGCCATGAGCTGACAGACGCAGCAGGCTGGGGTCCATATTTATCATTATACACCGCCCCGGATCCAAAAGAAATCATGGGTGTTGTCGTCGTCGTGTTACCGGCGTTCGCCGCCCTCGCAGCCACCCATCCCAATGCGAAGCCAGCCAGAAGCAACACTAACGCCGACAGCGCCGTCAGGAAGATCTGGCCCCTCAGCACTGCATCCGGATCGATCCACCGCCTGCTGTAGCGCAGTGTGCCGATGCGCATGTAAAACAGTTCGGTCGCTACGAATTCGCCCTCGCCCGGCATGCGTAGCTCTGGGCAGTTTCGTGGCTTTGGTTTTTCTTCGAGCCTGTATGTTTTGAAAAAAACAAAAAGCAACGCCTTAGTCACTCCTTCAAAAAGGTTCACCAAGACCCGTCAGCCATCCCCCCTTTTCTAATAGAATCATGGGACGGAGTGAGGTATCAGAAAAGAAAAAGAAAGAAAAAGGGGAAGTGGAGGGAGGGATACACGCGCGCAATACTTACACCATGCTGAGAGTGAGCTCACCGCCCAACTTCGCCTTGAGCTCCAACTCCACGTCTAGGTTCAGTCCGACCGCCAACTTGGCAGGTTTCTTGCCGCCTCCACCTCCGCCACTGCTGCCCTTGCATGGTATGGGTGGGAGCCCGTTGCTGTTGGTGGTGGTGACATTTGCCAGCAAGCTACTTGCGTTCTTGTTGTTGTTATTGTTTCGTCGCCGCCGCCTTCTCCGCCCATTGCTGCTGGTTGTTGTGCCGGTGCTGTCGGAGCTGAACACGGAGGCCGTGTCGGAGATGCGTAGCCCGGACATGTCGATGTTGAGCTGGTTGCCTGAGCCCGAGCTTGCGCCTGTGCTTGCACCTGTGCCTGTGGGGACGGGACCTCCGGGACCGCCGCGCCGTCGGCGCGATTGTGATGTGGTGCTGCCCGGGGAGGAGGACGGCTTTGGCCGTGAGGCGGTGTCCAGGGAGGACATTAGGACTGGTGAATTCTGTAGGGCCAAGGTAGTAGACGAGTGGCGCGCTTTTGGCTTATGTGTGTGTTGAGAGATGGTTAGGTAGATGAGTTTTACTGATGTTTTGATCGATGAAAGTGATGCACAATGTAACTGAGTGAAAACCCTGGGTCGAGGCTTGAGGACAAGGGATTCACGATGACTAGGACCCTTGATCGACACAAAAAAAAGATTGATATTGGGACGCTTCTCGGATGATAATGTCACGTTTGAGTGAAAAGAAAAGAGGAGCTTGGGGTTGAAGCCCAATTTGTTTCTGCAGACCGGGTTGACCCAGGCCAGCGCGTTTATTCAAAAGGTCTCACTTATCATACGATTCTTCTGTAGGAAGCTTCCGTTCTCCCTCACGGACGTTGTGGCGGACGGAATCATTTCATGTGCTGGGGTCTTCTGACAACAGGCAGGCCTGTGAGACCCGAGTCACTGCATGATTTGGTGATCTTGAAACAAGTGCTTGGGTGTGACACCCACCTTGGTGGTTTTGAAACCGCGACTCGTAGGGAAAGGATGCGTGGCTTGCATGTCGTTGGACCCCACCACAGCTTTGTTGAATCAATCAAATCCGGGGGAAAACAGTGAACGGTTCGCTCTCATGAATCACTCTCACTGCTGAAGAAGAGATCAAAAGTCTCACATTTTTTATATATGTAGCGCCCGGAAGCGCCCGTTAGTGACGAAGGGGACGGCTTCTGTTCCCGAGAACTTTGCTTTTTGCCCGTCTATTGAGAATAAACCCTGGAGTGGCAACTTTGAATATGCGTCCACCTACATCCGCCATTAAATAAAGTTAAGCATGCCCGGCCAATCCCGTGAGCTTTTTTGCAAGAGACGCCTCATTTTATTATGCGCCCTGTGGATAATGGGCCAGTGACTGCCTCTGCTTCCCGGAGCCGTCGTTCTCATACTTGGTACAATATCATTGGATCGGGGAACATTTCCATCGATGTTGGATTGCTGGACCACAGCACTGAATTTCGTGTTTCGTTGAGTCATCACACGGTTGGCATTTGCTTGACATGATTACTGTACATCGAATCGAAAATCATGCTCCATTTCTGGGTGATAATCCCATTTGGGTTCCGAAGGGACAAGGACCAATGAGAAGAATCTCTTCTCAGTGTTGTTCTTCAGCGATAGAGATCTTACGGCCCGTCCATTTCTACTGGAAATTGGTTATCACAGGCCTTCCGGAATAACTGCATGATCGTTAATTAAATGCCAATGTTGGATGAAACAAGATCAAAGATGTACATGTCCCAATTTCGTCCTCAACCCGACTATCAACAACTTGTGAAGAATGCTTACGAGGATGTTTGCCGGTGAATTCGAAGCTCGCACCATCACTGCCATCTAGTCATCTATCTTCTAAGAGTCAAACGACTCCATCTAGCTGCACTCCTTTTTATTACCTGTCGTCCCCCAGCCGATGGGTATGAACAAGATGTATAGCTCGATCACGACGTTAAATGGCACACACCTTGGAAGCTCGATTCCATCCTGGCATTATAAAGTCTTTGAGTGTTAGCATTTACCATTTCATGGCAATATTATGCTTGGTGAAGGGTCGTCATATCGACATACTCGGACCACTTTGCCGAGAAGAGTCTGCCCAACTTCGGGAGACGGCCTAGACGGGATGTGTGACCACCCATCTGTACCAATGAATCTCAAAAGGCTCGCTTCAAATACTCCCAAAGAGGTCCATATTACGTGTCGTGGTGGTTCCTGTGTCCCATGACAAAATTCGTCTGTCCTCCCCGATCGATAATCATCTCCACGGTTTTGATGCTATCAGTAGGTACCCGAGGCCACAAAGATCGAATATGTCGAGTTCTGTACACTTTGCTCGACATCAGATCAAGAAGAACAAAGTACGCCTAGTATGTAATTTCTCGGCACACCGGCAGGACTTTTCGAATTGCTTCACGATGTGATGTAAGCTATTGCGGCCCACTGTGCAATAAATAGAACCCCAGCGTCCGCTCGTTGAGTGCTTCCATCTCGAGCTCTGCCAGCATTGCCTTTGCCGGTACTTTGATGCTCACAGAAGTTATCAGAAAATACATACCGACCCAAGCTCGAGTTCGTTGCCCTCAACCTGCTAGTACCTCCAGTTCATCGCTGCTCGCCACGATGAAGCTGACCATTGCCTATCTGTTTCTCGGCCTGGTGATGGCGAACCCGGTTCCCAACACCTTGAACGCTAGAGAAGTCGAGGGTGTCGAGGATGACAACGCCATGATGCCCTCTATTACCACGAACTTTGTCGGACCTGCCGAAGGCCCTGCTAACAGAACGCACCATCCCTGGCATCACAAGGGCACCCATGACCACGGGCATGAGCATGTGAGTGTATTATCCTCCAGACTTGTCGTCTCATGAAAATCACAGGAACTAGGGTGACAGATTCACATGGTTGATATTTGCGATGATGGCTGAGAATATCAAAACAGGGTCAACACCGCGGTAATGGTGGACCATATCACCATCCGCCTCCGCCCCACTGGCCGCCACCGCATAGCCCTCCCCGTGGGCATGGGCCACCCACTCACTCGCCACCACCTCATAGCCCTTCCCATGGTCATTGCCCACCCCCTCATTGGCGCGGCCACCACGGACCACGAGTTCAATCTAAGCTACATATTTGGGATGAGGAGGACCCTATGTTTTATGATCGTTTCGGTGCTTGGGATGTCGAGGAAGAACCTGAGACCCAGTGGAATGAGGGCGAGGAAGGACTTTGGGAGTGGGATGATGAGGTTGAACAGTGAACTCTTGTTCTTCCTATACGCAAAGTTGGGACTCGAAATATTCGAGACGGTTGAAGGACCTGGGTCTCTCACTATCAAATGGCACACATATTGATGTGAGTAATTTGTGTGTCAATGTATGCGCTTTAGTTCTTAGGTAGAGAGACCTTGCGATTAGGATTTGATATATGCCAATGATGGGCAAGAGCCACAACGGTACTCATAATGTTGGTGAAACAAATACAGACAACTCTCAGAGTAGCCAACATCAACCGAACCTCATGGGAACGCTAAAAGGAGATAAACAAGGGCCAGCCTGTTGATTCAACGGCTTGCCGTTCAGTGCACTGCAAGTCTGATAAATATAAAGCAAGTGGTGCCCGTCTGCCAGGACGGATACAAATCAGGTACTTGCGGGTCATTATCAGGTACACGAAAAAAGGCCAGGTGGGATTTACACCCCAAAGCTACACAGGACATGACGTTCAAACTTTTCAAGTCGCTAGGCCTTACTTGAGCCCACTACACAACGTTAGAAATAAAACTCGGTATTAGGTGATTCAACAGTCTACAAAGGCATAATGATGTACATAGAACGGCATCAAAACCCCTTACCCAAACCCCTTCTAGCCTCGTCCACTGAGTGCACACGAAATGGCAATTACTCCGATCTTCATTATCAACCCAAATAAAAGCTTAGATACCAAGAATGCTAGTGATAGGTTCGCATCCATATGGATTCGCACCCGTGGTGCTGCCTCCGCTGCCGATTGTAGATGGACCATCGTATCCAGCATCAACAAAGCTGGTGGTCGTAGTCACAAGGATCGAGACTGTGACGGAGCAGGTTCCAGGGTTGACTGGATTGGTCACGCCAGGCCCTCCTGCAGTTGTTGTTGGCGTAGACGGATTAACGACCTCTGGGGCAAAGAAGATCGCGTTGAAAGAGGTACTAGTGCGCGAAGAAGATGGATTAGTAGTGATCTTCTTCATATACGTATTGTCTGAGAGGCGTTGCTTCAAGTATCTCGAACATCATAGTTCCCCCTGAGGCAGATACAAATGACTAGAGCAAGCTGGAAGCGAAAACATTGGATGATACTCACATAACTGTCGCATCCAGTCCACAATCCAAGGGAAATTCGAGGGTTCCCACAACTCCAAAGTTCACGATGGTATTACCTTGGTCAGGGCAAAGACCAAAGCCGGTGACGATATTCGTCAATCCAGTGTTCAAGCACACCAGCGGCACATCCAGTTCCGTAATCCCAAGCAAGTTGAGATTGCCGGAACAGTCCAAGGGATAGTAGTCAGTGCCCAACAGGACTGTTTCAGCATCGTAGCCGGTCAGCTCAGGAACACCGACCAAACCTAGGGTTCGGATTGCCGGCACGGCGTAGCCCGATGGGAAGTTTATAGTGTCGGTTGAGGCCTGGAACAGATAACCCGAGGCCTCGTCGGCCGTGAAGATCGCGGCGGCGTTAACGTCGTCTGTAGTTGTAAACTCGTTGGCTAGAGCGTTCTCAACATAGGCAGTGTCTCCATTAAGAAACACAGCCTGAAGCTTGATCTGTGGACCTTGGGGATCCACCTGGGCCCATGAGGTCCCCAGCATGGATAGCAGCGCGACGATGAGAAGCATCTTGACGGCTTTGGTAGAAGGGACGGTGTCTGAAGCGTATTGCGGAGTGTATTTCGAAGCAGGATGGTGTTGTCGTATGCAAGGTGGTTCAGCTGCTATATAGTCATCTCTCACCATCAAGCTCTCGCATAAGGTCGCGTCGACACATGTTGATCTTCGGGACTCGAGAACGTTGCAGAAAACAATCACAAAAACTTTCTCATGATTGCACATTCCTTTACACTTCACGCGTTTGGCTATTTTGACTGTATGAGGATGCCGAGTATATTTGGTGTCTTGACCTCTTGACACAGTATACCATGTGCACAAGGATTGTACCTATACATGCACATGTGGTTTTCGAGAAGCTACTCAATCAGTTTGCTCCCTTTTGAGACTCGAGGCATGCCTGACAAGCCAGGTCTACAGAACAGCATTCCACCTATGTTTGGTGCCATGGCAATGATATGCAGTACTGCCGCCGTCAAGCGAGCATGTGTTCGATAGTAGGCAGAGAGGGAGATATCATTATAGACTTTGCTAAAGAGCCGCCAGGAAGTCCGCTTATTATTGAAGAGGAATTCATAGCTTAGTGGCATATATTTGAGGTCGCAACGCAACAAAACAATGCCTCGAAGCTCCATGTCGTGCCAGGAGAGCACTGTGTGTTGAATTTCCATCAAGTACAGATGCAAAGGGCATCCCTAGCCTTGCACATTAAGAAACGTAAATGCGCGTCATGGAGTTCAACAACGCACGCTTGGCTGGTCTCACCAAGACTTCTAATAAGCGCCACAATCCAATAAGTCACTAGCGGGCGCCACCGATCAAAACTGCAAGATATGAAGTGGCGCACAATTCTCAAGAAAAAGCGTCGGGCGGAGACTTACCTCTTTGGAGGCACTTGCACGTACGGCAGAATCCTCTGTATAGGCGAAAGCGAGCTGCGCGTAACATTTGATGCACCTCAGATATTAATACTACCATACCTGCTGTTAGAACGATATTGTGGCGTGAACTGCAGGTTGCGAGGAAAACTCCTGCAGCGCAAACTTTGGTGACAAAGTCAAGGTTGTGCTACTTATACTTACACTGCCACACTGAGGACTACTAAATATGCGAATACTCAGAAATGAGTGCGCACTTGGCCTTTGCAAGACAGCGATGTCTAGGTCACATTAAATTTTGTAATATACCTACTACAGGTGACGACTTCATTGACTTTTGGGGTTTAGCCACTCCAAGCCCAACATACTAGAAGAATGTAATTTGAATTTCTAGATTTCTTGGCATTTCCCAACCAAAATGTTTGAAAAGATCATTGGGTGTTCAGAGGTATTAAGTGATTCGAAAGTTCGATGGTTACCTCACAAAACATTAATAAGCTTCGTTGCCCTTGAGCCCACTAGGAGCAGGAGGTAAAGCTCGCCAGACCTTGGCCAGCCGCAGACAGGGTGATTCATACGCTAACTCGATTTCGTGTTGGGTCCAGAACGGCTCGCTTAGCAAAGAGGACGGTGGTACCAAATACTTCCTGTTGCAAGAGCGATGGGCAGCATTCATTAAATGTTAGGAAGCAACTTTAGAAGATTGCAAATATATATATCTCAACCTGGCCCAGTCTCTACACATAGGGAAAAATTATCGCCACTGACTCCCGCGGAACTCGAGCTACAATAGGCATCTTTAGACCAAGAGCACATTCAATCCGGTTCTGTTTAGGCTGTCTTTACGCCCCGGTCTGCGCCAACATAGTATCATAAATCCGCTATGAAATCATAGATTCGGTAGAGTAGATTATCCATCATGGATCATTTAGACCGTCCTCATATACTGGAAAGCTGCCAAAATGCGCCCTCACAAAGGCTGATTCTTCCTGGACCATCCCATACCGCAGACCGTGTGCACACAAAAGCTTCTCTCGCCTAATCAAGCACCACAGCACCATAGCAAATATTTGAAAATGCCCCCAAGGGACAAGTACACCAATCCTAAGCTCCGCGAGGAGGTGAAGGAAGATATCAAGCAGAGTGATAAGGGCGGTGAGCCAGGCCAATGGAGTGCGAGAAAGGTCAGCATTGACATCTTCAGACCATGCAATGGCTATCCGTCAATGTTTGACCCAGTACGATCATACTCTCCAGCTGACAAAAACTCGCATGTAGGCACAGATGATGGCCAAAGAGTATAAGGAGAGGGGTGGTGATTACAATACTCCGAAAGAGTCAAAAGATGAGTCACAGAAGAATCTCGATAACTGGGGTAAAGAGGATTGGCAGACAAAAGATGGATCCGGACAGGCCAAGCAGGAAGATGGCAGCCGAAAACGATATCTGCCCAAGAAGGCGTGGGATCACATGAGCGAGAAGGAAAAGAAGGAGACCGATGACAAGAAGCAGGAGGAGGGCAAAACAGGGCAGCAACATGTGTCCAATACCTCGGAAGCCAGGAGTGCGCGGAGGAATGCGCGTGCCAAGGCTAAAGGGGACGACGGCGACGTGGCTGAGCAAGAAGACAAGCCAGACTCCGAGGAGGGTCAAGGTCAGGAGAAGGCGACACCCGATAAAAAGCGCGGACGCAAAACGAATGACGACGGCAACAAAGACCAGAAGAAACAGAAGACTGGCGACAAAGATGACGAGAAAAACGATACGGTCGGATCCAAGCACGACAAGGCAGACCCCCCGGCTCAGCAAGGCTCGAACGACAGACTCCCAAAGAAAGGCGACAAGAATGTTCACTGGAAGGCACTCCCAGGCTGGGTACACGGTGAAGTGGTCGAAATTGTCACGTCGTCCAAGTCCGTGCAGGGTAAACAAATCAAGGCTTCTAAGGGTGATCCTAGAATTGTTTTGAAGTCTAAAAGTGGCAAGATTTGCGTTCACAAACCAGATAATGTCTATTTCGATTAGTCACATACCTATATAAATATTGGGGCCTTGTGTAAAAGCGAGTTCTGGATGAGTCGGTACAACCTTCCATTTGAACAATGAAACATAGCAATTTGTACGAATGGATGGGGTTTTGACATCAAACTTCCCCCGTAAAGTCAAAATCACATTGGCGTTGGAATGTGCTGTCGTGTTCCGAGTCTGAGACAAGCATGATGCCTTGAATTGCCCGTCCACGCGATGCTCAGCCTTGCCCGAGAATCCTTTCCGAATGAGGCAAGTCTCAGCCTTGCCTGTTAAGAGGTCGATCCAGAGAAGACTATACGCCACAAATACGCTGATTCATTCCAAGACAGCAAATTATACGTGAAGCGGAGGGAAAATAGAATAGTAGGTAGTACGAAAAGGGCACTGGATACATACAGGGGTACCTACCTATGTTCAAATACCCAGGCTAATCTGCATGCACGCCACTTGCATGCAATCTGACATGGCCCTCCAATGATAAGGACTGCCTCGGTTTTGAAGGCCTCAAAGGTTGCGACACCTAGAATGAGGCACATCTCTGCTGATTTGTGTTGTGTTTCACCTTTTTCGTGGAGAAGATGTCAGCTAGAATACTGTAGCTCCAGGGTCTCGCTCGCCATGTCCATCATCACCGCGTCCCTCCTGCTTTCATGCTTCTTCTTCTCCTCCACGGCATGTGGTGTCAACTATGAATACATCATAGTAGGCGGTGGCACAAGCGGTCTCTTCCTAGCCACCCTCCTCTCTCCGCCGACCCAGGCGTCACCGTCGCAGTGCTCGAGGCCGGCCTCCTCGACGGGCGCGACGATCCCTCGCATCATCGTTCCGGAGAAACAAGGGCGCCATCTTCGGAACAGCAGTGTAAGACTGAGGCTTCACGAGCGTTGCGAAGTCGCACCTCGATCAGCATCAGCATCAGGTTGCGTCGTCGAGCATTGCGTATCCGCTCGGTCGGACGCTCGGCGGCAGTTCCGCGATGAACTTTATAATTCACCACGGCCGTGGTAGTTTGACGCGTGGGGAAGGCGTGCTGAACTATCTCCGGCTGGGAATTGGAAGAACGCTCTACGCCGCCTTTCAAAGCGGGCGAGAACTTTCACGGCGGCGGTTGCGCCCGCCGTGGCTCTCGAACTACAGGCAGGGTTTACGTCCGATGCCGCATATCATGGCTCCTCTGGTCCCCATCGCTGGAGACGATGTGGCGAAATGTGTTTAGTCTGTTTGGAAAGACTTTTGTCATACCTTCTTCTCGAAGAAGCTCGGCGTGCCGAAGCTGAACGATGCTGAATGGTAGCGAGACTAGCCGGCTGTCCGCTATGTCCTACTCGCTGTGGAACGCGACGGTCCTATACTCGGTCGTACTCTTCACACGGCTTATACAGCCGTCGAGGGCAAGGTTGGACTTGGAGGTTATCACCAACGCTACCATCAGGCGAGTGCTGTGGTCTGAAAGCCGTCTCTTGGGCGGGCTTGCGGTTGCGAATGCAGTGGACTATGTGGACCTCTCTACCAGAATCTTGCCCTACTCAACGCCAGCAACATCATTATCTCAGCAGGCTCCGTCCAGAGTGCACCGCTCCTTGAGAAATTAGGAATAGAGGTAATCCATCAACCTTGTCTACTCTCGAAAATTTCCGTTGTCGTTGATCCTACCTGCAGTTGGCACCCTATTCCAAGACCACTTCACGTATGCTGGATCCTTTAGTTTCAACAGCACACTCCAATTCCCTGGCGACCAGAATATCCAAGCCCTCCAAGACTACGCGCAACCAAGCCTCCGCCTACGCCTTCGCCACCGACTTACTCTTCCACGTAAGCCGAAGCTATCCCCACCCCACCGGCGCATCGAACGCAAGCCTCCCCATGCTCCGCACCCTATAGGTAGCCGACGAGCCCCTCATAGAGTTCGGCTGGTTTCTTGTTTTTCGTGACATGGTACGTCCTGCATCCTCTCAGTAACGGCACCATCCACGGAGCGCCCGCGGCGACCACTACCCATCACCTGACCAGCGATAGATCCCAACTTCAACGGGGGCACACATCAACGGCACATCCCTTTAACCTCTGGCCTTCTGTCGAAAGCGCCGCAGTATTACGCCACGACGCTAGCGTCAGCAGGGGCCGCTAGGGTGGCTGTTGGCGCGGGCCTTCAGCGTCCCTGGGCAATGCATCTTTTTTGAGGAATTTCCCAGAACCAGGTTTTTGCTGGGCTGGGGTTGGGGCAGCGGCAGCCACCCTGACCGGGGGCTGTGTGTTGGATGCCGCGGGAACAGGGCGGGGGTTGTAGGATGAGAACCTCAAGAAGAGTGTATAAGACGGCGAATGTGCCGGTCAGTCCTGGGCACCATACGATGGGGGTTGGTATATGCTATTGCGGTGAGGGCAGCGGAGATCTTGCAAGCTGAGATTATAAGAGCGTAGCTGTTGTTTGAAAAATAGATGATGCTGGGTTAGAAGCAAGACTACGGTGGTCTGCCTTCGGAGAATTGATGACTATTCAAATCTTCGGCGACTTACGAGTACACGTGGATAGACTATCTTCAAGATTACTTGGGCAAAGGTCAAGCGCAGAAAGACACAGTCAAGAGCCTTAGAATATCATGCCCCGTTGGGTTGCCAATCAGGAGCTGCAATCTCATACGTATCCGCAGCTGCCGAGAATCCCGGAGCAACTAATCTCTCGTCAGCACTGCCCATGGAAGGATTGAAGCCAGGATGCCATGTGGCAATAATGAAAAAGGAAATTCACTTACCAGTCGTACCAACCAATGTCCACGCGCCTAAACTCCTAGCACTTTGCCATTCCCACCTTCCTACAAATCTCTGCGGCCTCTGCTGCTCTGCTCTACCACCACCACCACCGACAACCTCCCCACCAAGCACGACCTCTCTCACAGGCTCCCCATCGTCCCACGACAACCTCAACAGCAACGGTGCACCAGCGTAGTAATGCCAGACCTCGAGTCCATCATGGCGATGCCAGTACGAATCCCCCTCGCTGCCTTGGAGGAGGTAGTAAATCGCCGTGCTCGCAGCGCGCGTGGTGGGGTAGGACGTCCCGTTCGCTGTGACTGCCGTGTACGTGACGTTGAGCGGGTCGACAAAAGTTTGCGTGTAGTACCCCTTCTCCGGGTTGGCGGTGAGGTTGAGGGCGGTGATGATTTCTGCTGCGGCGGTCTCGATTGGAGGATCAGGGTACTGCTGCCGCCATGCCAGTGCCAAGGCTACGGGGCAGCAGAGGCAAAAAAGGGGGAGGAGGGTGCGGAGATGATGAGCCATTTGCCTTTGGATGTTCTTTTGTAGAGTTGAGAGGACGCAATTTTGTGATGGCACCGTCTAAATGTGGTTGTGAACGTTGGTGATTATAATGCTGCAAAGAGGGGGGGGGAGTGTGGCTGGCGCGTTGGCGTATCTCGCCTGCATGCTGCATGCAGTATAGTAATGGCCCGGCATTAGTGCTGACCAAGCCTTCGGATCAGGCACAGCACCATAACGTGATATGGCGTTCTAGCACCAGAGTCATAGATGAGTCGCTCCTCTTGAATCTTACAAGGCGCCGGCGTGGCTGGGCGGTATAGTGTAGAGCTTGACTGTTGATCCCGGAAGACTCGATCATCACAGCCTTGATATTCAGGAAGCTCGGAGCTACTCAACCATGTGATTACTTCTGATTCGAAGCTGATGGTGCTCTGGATCTCGCGTCAGTGCCTTGGCGTTCGTCTTCATCGACCAAGACAGGCCGTGTTATCCACCTGGACAGTAGTGCCAGTGAAGGACTCCCTTCGGTGATACAGGCTCTGCCTGAACATGAGCTCTCTCGAGGATCGATGTCCTTATTGCGGAGCTCACTCCCAGCGACCGAACATGCGCAGTAACCATTTCCCTTTGATGGGCGGTTTTTCCTTCTCTCTTTCATACTGCGTGCATCTTCTTGGTAGCCTGGGATTGCCTGAGCCACCAGCGCGCCAGACCGGCCATCCTCATCTTCAGCGCTGCCGCCTTCCATCGACTCGGCTCCCTCACAAGCCCCGGCTTCACCATGCGCTTCACACAAAGTGCCGTCCGCTCCATCAACTCCGACTCCCTCTCCCTCTCCTCGGAAGGCGCCCAGGCCGCATCGACAGGCCCATGATGCGGATGACAGGCCCACGCACGATCGACCATGTCCAGCTCCTTGGCCAACAGCGCGCGCATCGCCAGCACCATGTCGCGCTCCTCCTGGACCATCGTCGTCGACGACCTGGATCCAGGCGTCCACTCGGCGAGCTCTACCCAAGGGTCCGATACCTCGAGATCCACATCCGGGCCGACGTGGACGAGCGAGACCTCCTTGAGGGCGTGGCGGTGCGAGCGCCGGTTGGGGGGACACAGCAGAGTCTCCAAAAGGCGGCAGCGTTCAAAGTCGGCGCCGCCGAGCATCATGTCGTTCTCGTTATTGTTGCACAGGTCGGCGCAGCATTCCTGCGATAGAGCGAGGCGGGTGACGCGGGCGGGCCAGGGCTGGGGATTGCCGTACTTGATGGCGAGCGTGATGACCATGCGCATGCGGTGCATGTGGGCGGGCCAGCGGAGGAAGATGATGTCCCTGTCCGGGTCGAGGGGCCGATGGTCCTGGCCGATGTAGTGGCGTTGTGCGACGTGAGGGGTGAGGAGGTGGTAGCGGGACTCGCGACAGGTGTTTGTGACCAGAGGATATCGTCGCTTGCGCACGCGTGGGACGAAGGGCTGATGATAGTAGTCGTCGTCGGCGGCGGCCTTTCGGGTGGAGGTGCCGGTGCCAGGACGCCCGGCTCGACGGCGAGTTGGACGCACAGCTCCCAGATTTGGGTACGGAGCTCTGCAGGTAGATCGGCGAAGACGGCCATTTGCTTTGTCTGTTATCTGCTCATGATTGTGCAAGTAGATATATACAGAAAAGCTGAGGCAGGCTGAATCGTAGCGAGCAAGAGGTGCAGGTGAGGGTGAGGGTGAGGTTGAACGACGACGAAGCTAATGTTTCAGTCCGGGGAATTGAAGTCCTTTGATACGCCGTGCCGCCTCACTGTCACTCAGCTTTTAGTAGGTGGGTATACATAAGGTACTAGACCATTCATTAACATGGGCCGCCAGCTGAAAAAAAAAGAAACTCCTAAATATACCTCCTAACTTTAGTTCTGTCCAACTAACAAGTCCAGGGTTCCGCATCCTTCCAGAAAAGAAAACCGACAGCTTGGCTCACTGCAACCCTGGAATTTCAGCGGATACACTACCTAGACCCCGTAAAAGTCCAGGTGGGCTCGGACCTGGAAAGAGAACCCTGTCACGGAGTGTACCGAGCAACAGTTGACGCAATCTCGGCCAACATAGAGAGCCCTGCTGCACTTTTACGCACTGCGCACTGCCAGGCTTTTTTTGATTCCCTAGTTTCTTGGATTCATGACTTTCTGTCATCTCATTCTCAATCTTATCTCACTTTCGTGACGAGAACGTCCGATCACAACTATCCGAATCTCATCACTCCCCCTTTCCCCTTTTTTCCTTTCCCCTTCTTTTCTCCTGGCCTTGAAGAAAAAGGACACATTTTCTATGGGCTGCTTGAACTCGTCCGCAATGGTCTTTTCTTAGTATTTGCTTCTTTCATTCATACATGTCCAGTCACTCATTCCCAACCTTCGTTTTTTTCTCTTTTTCATTCACGAGCATTGTTCAATCCCATTCCGATTCGTGTCGATTCGACATTGTCTACAAAACTGCAACCTACCCTTCGCAAGACTATATAGTAGGCTGCTTCAATAAGGTCGGCACGCCAAAAAGGGCAAAAAGTCGACCGCGCCCAAATCATGGCTTCTAGAATGCGCTTACCAGGGGCGCTGCGCTCACTGCCCATCCAACAAACAAGGACCTCACCGCAGTCGCATCCGCTTTTTCGACGGGTGATGGTGACACTCAACGGCCATGGCCACGGCGGTGCACCATCACCACCACCACAACGGCTACTGTCAACCACCCGACCACTCCGCAAGGACGACGGCGGCCACAACAAATCCGACGAGCCCACGCTCGCCCACAAAATGATAGAGTCCGCCGCCACCTCCTTCGCCTCTATCCTGGTTATCGCCATTGGCTTCGCAACCGCCGCCTACGCCTACCACAAGCTCTACAAAATCATGCAGCTGCAAAAGATGGCCAACGCCTTTGAGCCCGGCGACCCCGTCCTGGATCTGGCCGCCATGGGCAAAGGCATCTACACCAAGGGCGTGCAACGTAGGAGTCTGGCTGGTGCGGGTAAAGGTGGCGATGACGACTACGACAAGGAGGATCACTGGGTGCAGCGGCCGGAGCAGGCCAAAGTCGACGAGATTGTGGCGGGCAATGAGCGGGGCCACTATCACCTGCTCATTGGCGAAAAAGGCACCGGCAAGAGCAGCATGCTCATCGAGGCCATGCGCAAAATCGACGGCGAGGGCGTCGCCATGTTCGAGGCCCACAGCGACCTGGAGATTTTCCGGATCCGACTTGGCAAGGCGCTGGACTATGAGTTCCATGAGGATTACATTGGCGGTTACTTTAGCGAGAAGGGACCTCGCGATACCACGGCCCTCCTGGACATTGAACGGGCCCTCAACAAGCTCGAAAAAGTCGCCCTCAAGCGGCGGGCAAAAGTGGGCCGCCCGCTGGTCGTCATCATGAACCAAATGCACCTGGTGCGCGACGACGAGGATGGCCGGGACCTTATTGAGCTCTTGCAGCAGCGCGCCGAGCAGTGGGCGGCCTCGAATTTGGTGACCATGATCTTCAACAGCGACGACTATTGGGTCTACGAGCGACTGAAGCTGCTTGCCACGCGCATGGAGGTGCTGAGCGTGTCAGACCTGCCGAAACTCTCGGCAACCGCAGCGCTGAAGAGGTACAGGAAAAAGTATTTCAAGGAGACCTTGACAGACGAGGTGGCCACCCAGGTGTATGACCGCGTCGGTGGACGGCTTTCGTTCCTGAATCGAGTAGCCAAGAGCAATGACATGCTCAAGACGTGTGATGAGATCAAGGAAGTAGAGAAGACGTACTTTCTGAATCAATGCTGGATCCTGGGAGAGGAGATGGATGATGATGTGATGGACCAGCAGAAATGGGCAGTAAGTCCCCCACCCACTTCTCCCACGACTCACCTCGAGCTAGTGCCATGAGCCAGATATAAGAGAGAGAAAGATTTCAAGCCGTTGACCCAATCTCTTTTTTTCTTCAGGCCGCCGCCATGGTCCTTGCCCTCGCTCTAGTCGATCTCGAAAAGACCATGTGCGCCGACGATTCCCGCAACAAAACGTACGACGACGTTATCGGCCATCGCCTACCAACCTTCCCGATGCACATAGCACAGCAAATCCAGACGCGCGCCGACTTTGTCCGTGAACTGGACCGCATGAACCTCTTCACCATCACCTCCAACGCGCAGATGCGCGCCTCGAGCGTCCCGATGCATCGGGCCTTTCGGGAGATTTGCAGCCTGCCCGGCTTCCGCGAGCACCTCGAAAAGACAAACGATCGCATCGCCGCGATTGAGAGTCTCGGCCGTACGCGGGAGCTGGTCGCCAAGGACTTGGTGTGGGGAGGAAAGTACGACATTCAGAAGGAGGGCGAGGGAAAGCAGGCGAAGCTTGTGGTGTCTTTGCGCCAACCGCCCGAGAAGGACGACGATGATGAGGAACAAAAGAAGGAGTGAGAGTGCAGTGACGGACTTTGATGAATCCTCGAGCGGATGCCGGTACCGAAGGTGTCCGGGTCCCGGGAGGCGGAAGGGAAAGGGACATATCCTCTCAAGCCGGGTGGACCGGGGCAGATGGCGGCTACATCGTTGGAAGCAGTTTTGCTGTCAGGACCCGGCCCGGTACCGTGAAGGCGGTATCAAGTAGCAAAGATATCCCTGCGATTCTTTGGACTTGGCGTCGCATTCCCAAACATGATGGCCAAGAGGTCCCAAGACATGACCGATTGGGACACTAGATCCGGCGCCAAACGTCCTAACGCCATCGTCGGTACGCTAGGCCCCATGGATGGCTAATTGCCGACATATTGGGGGGAAGGGGGGTGGTTGGTTTTAGCAGTCAGATGGCCCCCAAAGTTAGGAATTCCGCAAGAATGCTTGGGGATTCTTTTTTCTTTCCCACAGGCTTGGCCCAAATGATGGCCCCGGCGGTGTGAGTTCTTGGGCAATTTTAAGTGAGAGGGTGTGTGGCCTCACTAGCGGACAATAAGGTAGATCTGCAGTTAAGCCCAATACCTTAAAAGAAATGCATATAGCTGCAAGTGCTAATGCGCTGTGTGTGTACAAAAAAACGCACGTTGTTATAATGTAACACCACCATTCGCTTATGTCAACCAGACTTTTTCCGTGCAGTTGGTGAAACTTTGCAATTTGCGTAAGCATACCTGTCTCTTTCTGGGCAAGCAAAAGGAGGGAAATCAAGATCCGACTGCAGACGAATTTGATCACGGGAAGTTTCGTCAGCAACCAAGAACCCCATCATTGCAAATCTTTTAGATGTAAGTGAGCCGCCACATCCCGTCCCAGCACGCTGGGATCGGTGTAAGTCAGTCATGCAGGGAGCAGTAACAAAAAAGAACAAAACACAACAAACACCAGCCATAAGTGGCTTGTCGGTAAGTGGCAGCCGATGGAGAACGGCAAGCGAGATTTTGCACATTTGCCGTGTCAACTTGCTAACAACTGTAAAGACCTTCTCCATACTTTGTCAATGACGTACGTACGAAAGGGGGAGGAGGCTGCTTGCTGCTCATGGGGAGGTGCCACAATTAAGCGGCGTCCACATCTTGAGAAACATGCATGTGCCAAATCCACTTGACGGTCGTCTCCCGATGAACTCCTCCGCTGGTTCTTTGTTTGAAGGTGAGGAGAAAACTGGAAAAGAAGGCCCGCAGATTTTTTTGCAACCCGACAGACCTATCGTGTGTATCGTGTGCTGCACGCGAAACAAGCATCGCAGCCCGAAAAGACAACCAAAGGAGAGGGGAGTTTCTTCACCGTTACCGTGGATGTGGGCTCTTTCTCTCTCTCTCTCTCTCTCTCGGTTGGTCTCCGCTGCTGTGCATCAGTTCAAGGCAGATCACGAAAGATGGGACAAGGACCCACGAAGAGGATGGGGAAAGCCAGCAAAACATGCAGTGGTTGGGAAAATGGGAAGGGAAATAGTTTTGTTCAAGGGGAAAAAATCACAGCATGGGGGGGAGGAAGAGGAAAAATAAGAGCGAGCCAAAATACCGTGAGTGAAGCAAAAGCCACATTATCTGCAACTCTCCGAGCACAACCTAGGTAAAAAAGGCATGCACCTCAGTGGAGGCGTCTGCAAGCAGACCCCTTTTAGCGCTTGACGCCTGTGCGACAGGTGCATGAAGGCATTCAGAGAGAGACTGACAGCCAAAGAGAGTGCAGTGGACTTTTCCTGCGTTGTTGCGAGCTGTCTTTGTACCATCGTACCACTTCCGAATTAAGAAACATAGCCGCCTTTTCTTCTTTTTTTCTCCGACAACATGAACCAGCGACGTGTTGTTGAACCCTCTCTCGGTTACGCTGCCCGTGCCCAAAACCACTCAAAACACCTTGCCCCAAGGTCCCCACACACCCTGCCAGTTTCTTGAGTGTGGGTTGCGCCGCTGCGGCCCACGCAAGAAAGGGCCCTCTCGAGGAACGGGGGGGGGGAATGATAATTCTCCACAAGATGATGACATTGAGTTGCGCCAGCGTCAAGACCCGCCTGCAAGCGCAGAGGTCAAGAGACTGCGAAACATCGCACCGAAGGAGGGGGGGGAGGGTAAGGTTGCAGACG